>PVHX01002869.1:0-156426 GCA_004024805.1 Geosciurus inauris
GGGGATTGAACTCAGGGGCACTCGACCACTAAGCCACATCCCCAGCCCTATTTTGTGTTTTATGTAGAGACAGGGTCTCACTGAGTTGCTTAGCACCTCGCCATTGCTGAGGCTGGCTTTGAACTCGTGATTCTCCTGTCTCAGCCTCCCTAAGTGCTGGGATTACAAGCGTGAGCCACCGCGCCCGGCTAAGGATCTTTTAAATATAAAAAAATTAGTTCTTTCTTTCAGCATGTGTGTTACACATGTTTTCTAGCACGTTATTCCATATTTAGTTTTCAGTATGGCAGGTTTATGACCATTTCATTTAAAATGTTTATTTATTTATTATATAGCAATCTTTACCTTCCACATTTCCATCTTTTAACCATAGGTTTAGAAGTTCCTCTGGCATTCCAAGATTATCCAGCCATTCAGTTGGTCTTTGTCTTTCCAGGATGATAATCACATATTCATGTCTGTTCTACTATTAAATAGGTTTTCCCCTCTTTCTTCCTTCCTTTTTTCCTTCCTTCCTTCCTTCCTTCCTCCACTTCTTTTTTCCTTCCTTCCATCTCATTGCATTGACTAGAATTTCTAGGGCAATATTAGAAAATAGCATAAATAGTAGGTATCTTACATTTTGTTGTATACTTTAGTGGAAAAGCATCCAATGTTTTTCTGTTAAGATGTTTTGACCATTAGACTCCAAAGTATACTGCTTTTATTAACAATGTAACTTATTCAGCTTCCTTGGAGGTTTTATACACATTGGAAATTGACCTCTGTTATGGTTTGGTTCTGGAATGTTGCCCAAAGCCCCCTGTGTTAAAGGCCTGGTCCCTACCTTGGCACTATCAGGAGATGGTGGAACCTTTAAGATAGGGGTCCTAGTGGGGTAGGTGTTGAGGTTATTGAAGGGGATAGTGGGAATCTATCCCCTTCTTATCTCCTTTATGCTTCTCAGCCATGAGATGAGCTGCGTGGCTCTGCTACATGCTCCCACCATGATGTGTTGCCTCATTGCGGGCCCAGAAGCAACAGGACCTCTTGACCATGGACTGAAACCTCTGGCACTGGGAACCCAAACAAACTTTCCCTTTTTTAAGTTGATCTGCATCAGGTATTTATTCTGGTAAGGGAAAGCTGACTAATGCAACCTTGCTCAAATGCTTCTTCAGCATCTCTGAAGCTGATTTTTTGTCCTTTGATATAGAGATGAGATAAATTATATTAATAGATTTTCTGATATTATACCATCCTTAAAATCCTAGAATAAATTCAATTTTGTAATTATTTCAATATATGCTTTAGTCCCTTTTTAAAAATAACCTTAATATTTATGTCCAAAATTATATTGGTCTATAGTTTATATTTTGCTATATCTTTATTCACGCTTATAGTATGACCATATTAGCTACATAAACAAGATTCAAAAATGTAATTTCCTAAGTCTAGTAAGACTTAAATATGGAGTAGAGGTCTGTTCTAGCATTCAGCCATTTTTTAGTGATAGCTAACACCCTCTCCCTGTTCTTAACCATGTGGTTTTATGGGGTGTGTTTTTGTTTGTTTTGTTTTGTTTACTTTCTTGTTATGGAAATTTTCAAACATACTGAAAAGTAGGTGAATTATAAACTAAAATACCATGAACCCTTCACTTAGTGCCAATGTCAAAAATGACAGTGCTTTTTACAATATTTTTTCAATCTATCACCCCTCGCTTTCTTGCTTTTTTTTTTTTTTTTTAAGAAAAATCAGGACACACCTCTAAATAATATGTGAAAATGAACCAAGGAAGCACCTTAGCCACTTATGTTTCAAGGTTGTTTACTTCAAGCAGGACATCTAAGCTTCTGTAGATAGCACAGATTATACACCTAGAACATTTGACAGCACTTGCCCATGCAGTTTCTCAGTCAAACATGTTTGGATAATCACTTCTCCAAAACAATTTTTTTGCATTTCTTCTCTAATCATTAATGGATTTAGAGTTCCAACTATATGGTTTATGTGTGGTTCAAAAACTCTACCTTTCTATTCACTGCTTTTATTTGAATATTTTATGCTTTTCTGTTTGTACCTTCCCTATGCTCTTTGATATATTTTAATGTCTTTTATTAGGATTTTTTTTTTTTTTTTTGGTACCAGGGATTGAACTCAGGGGCACTCGACCACTGAGCCACATCCACAGCCCTATTTTGTGTTTTATTTAGAGACAGAGTCTCACTGAGTTGCATAGCGCTTCGCCATTGCTGAGGCTGGCTTTGAACTCGCGATTCTCCTGTCTCAGCCTCCCTAAATGCTGGGATTACAAGCGTGAGCCACTGCACCCGGCTTATTAGGATTTTTTGAAAGAGATTTTTAGTTTGTTTATATTTGTGCCTTCTTGTTTAATAACAAACACCAAGATAAATATTTCCAGAAGTTAGTACTTTTCCTTTATCCTAGGAAAGGATATGAAAGGTATTCTATATACCTATATGAAAGGTATTCTATATATTTTAAGTAAAAGATTTTTATTAACCTTTGTTATTAATTTCCATTTTATGGTTTGTAACAAAAAATGCATCCTATAAAATTTACACTTACATAGGAACAAAAAAAACAAAAAAGGTGGAAGAGTTTAAATTTCCTCTCTGGTTGCTTGAGATAGGACCTCAATCATTCCTGAAAGCCCATTTCTAAGGCCTTCAGACTTGAGCTGGAATGTACACCACCACTTTTCTGGGTCTCTAGTTGGCAGAATCTCTAGATTTCTGGGTCTCTAGAATTACATCTGCTTTCATAATCATTCTCCAAAGCTTCATAATCATGCAATGAATAATAAATCTCTTTCTAAAAGATAGATTCTTAGATCTCCTTATGGTTCTGTGTCTCTGGAGAACCATGACTAATGTGTATCCAGGGAGGTCCACATCCACTGACTCAAGAATGTGGGATACAAAGATCTGGCCATTTCAGCCTAACTTGGGGCAATGCAAAAAAAAACCTTTCTAGTTTCACAGTTCTCAATGGGGTCAGACAAGCCTGTCCACACCTCATCTCCCTCTGCATAATGCTACCTTCTCCCCCTCAATTCTCCAAGTTTCAATTTTAAGGGCATATCTAAATAAACAACCTGTTCTCTAAATATCACTTTCTTCCCAGAAAACCCCACCTGTGACACTACTCATCACTCTCTCCCTCAAAAATTCCATGTGCCATCTCATAAGATCCCTGCAGGGCAGGCTCCTCTAGATGCAATTCCAACCTTGCTACTCATTACAGTAATTATGTATGTCATCTTGCTTCTGAGTCTCATAGGCTGCCTTCTGCTGTCTGCTCTCATGGGATCCAGCATACCTATCACACTATCACCACTAAAAAGCTCAGTTCTTAAGCACCATTAGCTACCTTAAGCCTCAGCCTACAAAAGACAGGCACTACTAAGGTTCTCAAAACGCTGATACCCCTCCCACTCACTGAGGAATCTCCTATAAATTTGGTAAATGTAATATTTGTAGGCCCTCCTGAGCATAATGAGTTAATGCATTTTCTGGAATAGTAGACTCCAACAATCTCATTTCTTTGATCCTATTTTTCCCCCGCCTCATGACTTTTCTAGCATCTTTACTTAATGTAGGCCACTAGGTTTTCCAAGCTCAGAGCCATGCTTAGTAACTATTACATAGTAACATGCAAAGCAACTTTATAGTATAGAAGCCCCAAGTGAATATCGTGGGACTGGGGAAATCACATGCCACTGGGGAAGATGCATGCGAGAACACAGCATCACCTTTGTGATATTCCCTCCAAAGATGCATAACCCAAATCTCATCACAAGGAAACAAACTCAGATTAACTGATATTCTACAGAAGACCTGCCCTATCATTTCAAACATGTCAAAGCCAGTGTTTATGGACTATGTTGTGTGCCCCTCCCCCTACAAAATCATACATTGAATTCCTAACCCCTAACATGACTATATCTGAAAATAGGACCTTCAAGGAGGTAATTAAGGTTAAATGAGGTCACAATGGTAGGGCCCTAATCTGATAAAATTACTGGCCTTATTTTAAGATGGAGAGAAACCCAGTGAAATCTCTGAATGGACACACAGAGGAAAGACCATGTGAGGCCTCTGCCTACAAACCGGGAAGGGAGGCCTCCCTGGAAACCAACACTGATAGCACCTTTAGGACTTTCAGCCTCCAGACTGCAAGAAAAATAAATTTCTATTGCTTAAGTCTCCCAGGGAGTGGTATGCTGTGTAGCAGCCCAAACAGACTAATACAACCATGAAAACCAAGAGAAAGAATTAACAAAAGAACTTGTATTACCTTTCTGTTATGTATGAACTTTTCTTCAGCAGGAGAATCTTTAAAATCACATCTATGCTTCATCATTTTTCTCAAACCTCATCTTTTAATATTTTCTAAAGAACATTGTGCTTAACTCCCCAGAATCCAATTCTACTCTTCTGTCATGCTTTAGAAGAAATATGTTTAAGTAAACTGGAACCTAAGCTCAGGGAATAGTTCCCGATTTATATAAGCAAATTCTTGTAATCACATAGTTCTTCCTAAAGATTGTTTTCTAATTTCAAGCCTAAGATAATCCCAGCACAGGGACCCCACAGCAATAGTTATGAGTGGATATAGAAACTGTTTTCCAAAATAAACACTTGTTCACAGGGGGAGGGGAAGATGTTCGTTGTAAATCAGGCTAAGACTTTGATAGGAACCAGCCTTAAAGTGAAGAATAAACTATGTACACTAGAGCAGAGGGATAAGCTTGAATGTGGGGACTTGGTGACATTATTGAGCCACTGAGTCATTCTATTCTGACCTTTGCTCTCCCCTGGACTTCTAGCTAGGCAAAACAGATTCATTAATAATTTGAGACACTTCAATTTGAGTTTTCTATGACTTTAAAAAATTTCAACAATTTTTGTTAGAAAAATATAATGAGTACCTATTTTGACACAGGTACTATCCTATATGAAGTGAACAATTCAGGAATAACTTCTCTCCTTTTGTACTGCTTTTTTTAGCCAATCATCTTTATTTTGATTCTCCAATATTTCTCTTATCTACCTCCATCTTATGCATTACTAGAATCTTTCCTCTTCATTTTGGAAGGATTATTCAAGTTGGTTCACTTCAGTGCTAAACTGATCTTCTACAGCACTAATTACACTCTTCCTGACTTCTACTATTCTATTTCTATTATTCTATTTCTATTATTTCTACTATTCTATTCTACTTCTTCTATTGTTTTTTAAAATTTCTTCATCATCCTCTTCCTGTCTACCCTACTTTATTATCTTCCTTCTCCCTTTCCTTCTCTATCCATTGACATTCTACCTAATGTTTTCTAGCCTTAAAATTGTTTTTCTAAATAGAAGACATGTAGTCTTGTACCTTACTAAGGATGCAAACAATGACCTGAAATTTATCCTTTTTTTTTTTGGTACTGGAGATTGAACCTAGGAGCAGTTTACACTGAACCACATCCCTGGCTCCTTTTTTGAAAAAAATTATTTTGATACAAGATCTCATTAAGTTGCCAAGGCTGGCCTTGATTTATGATCTGCCTGCCTCAGCCCCCTCAGTAAGTGGAATTATAGGTATGTGTCACTGTGCCCAGCAACTCACATTTTCTCAATGAATAAAAAAAAACATGATTTTATCCTCGGCAAGAAAAGTTCTATATACTACAGAACTATAGTAACAAAACAGCATGATATTGGCATCAAAACAGACATAAAGACCAAAGGTACATAAGAGAAGACACAGAGACACACCCAAATAAATACATTTATCTCACACTAGACAAAGCCTCCATAAACATACATTTGAGAAAAGATAGCCTCTTCAGCAAATGGTACTGGGAAAACTAGAAATCCACCTGTAGCAAAACGAAATTAGACCCCTATCTCTTACCCTGCACAAAACTCAACTCAAAAGTGGATCCAGACCTAGGCATTAGACTCAAGACCCTGAACCTACTAACAGAAAAAGTAGGCCCAAATCTCTATCGTGTCAGCTTAGGAATTGAATTCCTTAACAAGACTCCTAAAGTACAAAAAGAAAAATCAAGAATCAATAAGTGGGATAGATTTAGACTAAAAAGCTTCTTCTCAGCAAAGGAAATAATCAAGAACATGAAGAATGAGGCTACAGAATGGGAGAAAATCATTGCCACTTGCACCTCAGAGCATTAACCTCCAGGACATAAAGAACTCAAAAAACATCACTAAAAAAACAAATAACCCAATGAGTAAATGGGCAAAAGAAATGAACAGAAACTTCACAGAAGAAATACTATTGGTCAACAAATATATGAAAAAAATGTTCAGCATCTCTAGCAATTAGAAAAATGCAAATTAAAACTACACTGAGATTTCATCTCACTCCAATCAGAATGTCAATTATCAAGAATACAAGTAATAATTAATTTTGTCAAGGATGTAGGGAAAAAGTTACACTGATACATTGCTGGTGGGACTGCAAGTTGATGCAGCCAACTCTGGAAAGCAGTATGGAGATGCCTCAGAAAACTTGGAATGGAATCACCATTTGACCCAGTGATCCGATTCCTTGGCATATACCCAAAGGACTTAAAATTGGTATGCTATAGTGACACAGCCACATAAATGTTTATAGCAGCTCAATTCACAATAACTAAGCTATGAAATCAGCCTAGGTGCCCTTCAACAGATAAATGGATAAAGAAAATGTGGTGCATATACACAATGGAATATTATTCAGACATAAAGAAGAATGAAATTATGGCATATGCTGGTATATAGATGGAACTGGAGGCTACCACGATAAGTGAAATAAGTCAGTCCCAAGAAAACAAAGGCCAAATGTTCTCTCTGATATGCAGATGCTACCTCACAATATGTGCTAGGGAGGCAAGAATAGAAGTTTATTGGATTAAACAAAGGGGAATGAAGGGAATTGAGGGGGGACAGGAATAGACAACAGAAAGAATTGGTCATAACTTTCCTATGTTCTTATATGAATACAGAACCGGGCTAACTCCACATCATGTACAACCACAAAAATGGGAAGTTATGTTCCATATATGTATGATATGTCAAAATACATTCTACTGTCATATATAACTAAAAAGAACAAATACAAAATTTTTTAAAATCTTGCTTTCTATTATCAAGAAATAAAAGACTTAAAGAAATTCAAAAGTTTACCTTCATTCTGAAAATCACTATTCACTTTTCTGAGATAAAGAATAAAGGGCTAAACCAGGTGCTGTAGTGCATTCCTGCAATTCCAGCAGTTCAGGAGGCTGAGGCAGGAGGATTGCAAGTTCAAAGCCAGCCTCAGCAACATGAGGCACTAAGCAGCTCAGTGAGACTCTGTCTCTAAATAAAATACAAAATAGGTCTGATGATGTGGCTCAGAGGTCAAGGGCCCCTGAATTCAATCCCTGGTACACCACCCAAAAAATAAAGAATAAAAAAATAAAGGGCTAATGTACATTTTGCCTCTTGCAGAGTGGACAAAGGATGATAAATGATTTTAAAAGAGTATAATGGCAAATGGGAATTCGATATCAACAAAGTAAGTCTTGAATTTGCCCTCATATCTTCCATGCCAGGCAAAAGTATATTCACTATTCCTTATGTACTACTTCATTTAGAAAAACATGCTGGGTCTAAAAGAGAAATCCCACTGCCAATATAAACCTTAAGACAGAACAATATGGTAGCACAATTCATTGAGGGGATAGGTATCCAATGCCTATTGTCACAATTTAATAAAGATAACACTTGTATCATTCTATATGCTACCATTTTCTCTAATTTTCTTCACTTACTCTACTATGAGCAAATATAGCAATGGTTAAAATTTAATCTGTTTAGTCCACATTGTCCAACAAAAAGGCCATATAATTTAGAGAGATCTGGCTTTAGTCTGGGCTCCAATGTTTACTTCAGTGTAACTCTTGAAAATTTATCTTAATTGTGAAATGGGAATTGTTACAGAGTTGTGTAATAAGAAGAAATGAGAATGAATTGGAGAATAAGTTTTTCAATGTATCTGTGAGCCATAGAAATGTTATTAAATGAGTGTTACATATTCAAACTTATTCTAAAGTTATTTTAAGAAAATCTCCCAGCTTTTTAATAAAATAAAACATGTACAGTATATTGATAATTGCATCATTTAACATATATTTCTTCACTTAGGCTTCTGGTCCCAAATATATATTGTCTACTCTGAAACTGAATATTCCATCTGCTGACCTATTCAGCTAATTGATCCAAATGGTTCTAAATATGTTTGTTTCATTACTTGATATTCGTATTGCTTACAAATTTAGTATTGCTAAAGAACTGCATTATTTTCAATTACATTTTTTTTTTCAGATTATCCACATCAACAACACAGGACTAATTATCTTGGAAGAGCTAGCTGTTTCTGAAATCCCTGAGGACAATCACAAGAAGCCTCAAACTAATCTCTCTGTTGTGAGTTGTGCCAACTTCTTATTACCACCTTCTGTGATCATGCTGTGACTTTGACAACCACCCTTGAGCAAATAAAATTTCTAGTTTACATAGTGGATCAAAATCAGAGCTAGGAATGGGACAGAGTCCACTGTCGTTCTCTCTTCATTCCCTTTACGACTTGGTAAATAGCTTACCCATCCCAAGCTGTCCCTGTATGACTTGGCCACAACATGAAAGGCATCTCCACAGTGCTGTTTCTGGTAACATGTAGCTACAAAGAAATCTCTGGGCAGAGATGTGACCAATGTTATATATAATAACATCTGTAAAAGATGAAACTTAAATAGGTATTTGGTATTATCTTATTTCTCTTGGAATTTAAAAAAAATGGTTTTTTTAAACCAATATTCAACAATATTTTAAAAATTACACAATGAATAAAAATAAGAATTATCATATTCTTTATATATCACAATGTATAGCTACCTATTATAATTATCATTTTGTTTATTAATTGCTTTGTAGACAAAAATAGGACACATGTGTTGCAACATCTAGCATTATACATTAGAAGAATATAATCAATTTTTCTTTGCAGTGTAATTTTAACCATAGGCTATTGCTTTAAGTCATGCCTCGTGGGTCTGCTCAACGAGTTGGGGTCCCAAGAGATGGAAAAAGGGGGTCCTGGGGGAAGGACGAAGTGGGGTCTCACAGGACGAGTTTTTGGGATGATGGTCCACAGAGTCACTCCACCGAGAGACTCAGGGTAGGTAAATTGTTCTGCTGGAGCGAGACGCAGAAACACCCTTTATTCCAGAAAGTACCAAAGCTTATATACAGTCCTGGGACCAATCATGGCCCTGAAGTTACAAACAATGGGGTGCTCTCTGCCAGGTGTGCAATCCATCAGCATAGAATGGGGAAAGAGGAAGGGGAAGGGTTGAGGGTTAGAGAGTGCTCCTACAACAGGCAGTTTTTAAACTCTAAGATCCAAGTGTCTTAAGATGCATTAGTACTGACCAAGGACTTAAAACAGATGATTCACTTATAGGTACAACTATTACAAAATGGTTTTCTTTCTTATACCAAATTCAACTGTAATACAATGGCACCATCTGTTGATGGAATGGCAGAAATGAAATCCTAAAATGACAACACAATTGTAAGTATTTATTGGAATTAAAAAATCAAGAAACAAAACATAGGCCATTTCCCACAGAGCACATAACAGAGTGACATGGTTGGATAGGATTTAACGAATTGCTTTTTTGACTCTTGCATTCTGCAGAAGGGCACAGAATTTTTTTAAGGGTTGATCATTGCATGAACATACAACATATAATTAATATTAATTTTGTCATATATATTTAAATGTAAAGTTTAGAAAGAATATATTGCTAACATTGACTTTTTCCATTCAACACAGTCTTGTCAGATTGAACAGTAGCACTTTGCTAAACACATTTTGGGAAACATAGGCTTCATATTTTCTTGTTTTGGAAATATCCTGAACTGTATAAATGACCAGTAAACACATTTCAAAATGACTTTTAAAACGCAGCAAAATACTCTCAGATGCATATTTATACTTGTAAGAAATTAAGGAAGATTGTTATATGCAAAACCTTTCAAGAACACTAAAAGGCAGAACAATAAACAATAAGCTAAATTTTCCTCAGCTGCCTCAGGGAGAAGTACAGGGATCCAGATTGGTTTCAAATGCTCAAACCAAAGATAGCAACTGGAACTTCTGTGATGTCACTAGTTAAAACTGAACCATTGGAATGGCTGTACCCACACTGAAAGTGTGGAACTAATAAAAATGACCCACAAACCCAGGAAAATGACAAGCAGGATTGTCTTGACATGGGATCTAGATGGATACATAAATCATCAGATTTAAAAATTAGTTGTAAAGGAACATTCAATTGATTTAAGGATGCATCTCTGCATGGCATCACTGGAAATACCTGGATAAACCAAATTTAAAACCTAAACCAAATTTAAAATCTGTTTGGGAGGTGGGTACAGAAGCACATACTTATAATCCCAGTGGCTTGGGAGACTGAGGCAGGAGGATCACGAGTTCAAAGCGAGGTAAAAACGAGGTACTAAGCAACTCAGTGAGACCCTCGCTCTAAATGAAATACAAAATAGGGTAGGGGATGTGGCTCAGTGGTCGAGTGCCCCTGAGTTCAATCCCTGGTGCCCTCCCCTCCAAAAAAAAAAAAAACGTATTTGGGGGACACCTACTTACTTTAGCCCATGCAGTTATAAACGATTCCCACAAAAATGTTCCACTGAAAGTGAGCCCATAACTCAAAAATCACAAAACTAAAAAGAAAACTATTGACCTACCATTCAGAAAATATTATAAAACCTCAGGCAAATTTTGAAAACAATTAAATAGAACATGTATAGATTAAAAATATAATCATTGAGATTTTAAGTTCTATATATTGTTTAGAAGCAGGTATGACAGAGCTAAGCAAACAATAGATGGAAGACTGATGCATATATATAAAGCACAGCCAAGTAAAGAAATAGAAAATATGAAAGAGAAATTGAAGCATGGCAGATGGATTTATGAAGCCCAATATACATCTACGCAGATTCCCAATGATAAGACAATGATGGAAAGATTGAGAGAAAATGTTAAAAAGGAAATGGCTGCAATTTTTCCCAAAGGGATATAGACATGAATCCCCCCAGCTGGCAATACAGAACTAGCATCACGGAGGGTAAACAGAAATAAAGCACCTCGATAATCCAATGAAACAGCAGAAAAGCAAAGATGAAGAAGCAATCTCAAATACAAACAGCAAAACAGACAAATTTCCTGAAAGGAATGACAACTAGACTAATCTTAGGCTTTTCACAAGTATAACAAAAGGCAGTTGAAGGTATAATAAAGAGAGATGAGCTTTTTGGCCATTTTCCTGAGTTGTGAGCAAGTTTTTCTTTCCATTCCACCAGTTCACTAAGAGTACAGCCATTGGAGGGGCCCAGTTCTAACTAGCGGCATCACACAAGTTTAAGTTACTGTTGTTTGTTTTGAGTGCTTAAAGTCAAAGATCCTGTTAGTTTTAAGGGATGAGAGAAAACAACTCTCATCTTATTTGCATATTGCATTTTTACTTAACATGCATTGATGTGACATATACTATGAGCTAACACTGTTTAAGGATGTTCCAAACATTCACTAATTTAGTTAACATGATTTAATCCCCATAATAACTCCTCAAAGAAGGAATAATTTTAAATTCTCATCCTCCCCGTGAGGAAACTGAAGAATAGTGGGAGTAAAGTAAAATCCCTGAAGTCATATGGCTAGAAAGAATGTCGAACTTAAGATTTTGTCCCAACTAAATTACCACTTGAAAATAGTGATAAGATAAAAACGCTTCTTTCACAAACATTTAGTGACAACAAAATCTTTGTTAAAATAAATTTTTAAATAAAGCCATTCCTTAAGAAGCAGGAAATTAAATCCAAAAAGCATGAATGTTGAATAAAAAAAATGATTACTATGTAAACCTAACCATCCTTACCTATAAGAGCAAAAAACAAAAACAAAAACATGAATACAAACTTAGGTAATATACAAATAAGGAGGAGCTAAATATTAGACACTATCATTGTTTGTTCTAGTAATGTGTTACAGATAAAAGGTACAAGTTTCAGATAAAATAATTCTAAATGTGTAGACAATTAATATACAATATAGAAATACATAAAACAATGCTGTAGCCCAAAATCCTCAAGACACTGTTTGACAAAGTTCTGGTGCCTGCAATGGATCAGGGTGAAGAGATGCACTCCTCAATATATTTCTTGTTGGGATGCCCCTTCTTAGTTTGACAGAATTAATTGTGCTTGCTTGTGTCACTATTCCAATTCCTGGAAAGACAGGATCTGTTAACCCTGGTCCCCTAAAGTCTCTTGTACTTAAGGAGAAGCATTTGACCACTCAGGAGAATAAACAAGAAAATCCCCATCAGGATAGTACTACTGATATGATGTTTCTTAGAAGTAATTCTAGAAATTCTCCTGATGATAGTTTCACTTTAGATATGTTATCCAGAACATTTAAGCCCACAGTTTCCCCAATTACATTTGGAAGTACTCTCAGGCCTGCCTGTAGAAGGCTGCTTTGGCAATTTCAATAAAGTGAGCTATGGGAAATTGTGGCTCCAACTAGTCCCATGCCTAAAGCTCAAATGCTGGTCAAGCCGCCTCGCAGGCCCTGTCGAAAATGGATTCCCCCTATAGTAAAATCCAGTGATATTTGATGTGGGTAAAGGCAGAAGACGGCAGGTGTCCAGGTATAAACAAAATCTAACTTAGGACTGGACCCTCCTTCCCCCACCATACTCAGGAGCCTACATTAATGGAGAAAGAATGGTTTGGGTTAATAGAAAACATGTTAATTGTAGTTCCTTGCTTACATGGGAGAGTCTTAAGAAACAAAGGCCTCGATGCCTGCCCAGAGAAACTGAACTCAAATTATGTAAACAATGGTTGCTACAAAATAGGGCTTGGGGAAAGTTCAGGGAATGATATTTTGATGATGTATGTAATAGTTAACTTAACCTACAGCTTTGGGCAATTCTAGCTTAAAAATGTAAGACACTAGCAGAAACCATTAACCACATGTGCGCCAACAGCTATGCTATATGTCACCTCATGTTTTTAGGTATAGTTACTACAATGGCCTATTAATCTATCACCTTATGTTACCTTCATAGTTGAATATATTTTTGTTAGCTTCATCCTGTTTTTTTGAGGGGATACAATAGGAAGTTTAGTAACCCCTAGTTTGATATTAATCTTAAAAAAACAGGAAATGTGGACGCTTATACTTTCAGTTTTTAGTGAAGATTTAAAAATCCTTTGAAGCTGATGTAGTTATCTGGGACAATTATAGATGACCACTCTGTGTTTATGAATAACTCATGATGAATTGTAATCTGCTTTTCTTTTCTTTTAATCAATGACTGTAAATCACTATAAATAAAGTGCTGGTCTGAACTTGGACAGACACAGCTGCACCAAACCTGGTCTCTGTGTCTCATTGGTGCTATTTTTGCTGACACCACTCATCTCACCTCAGGACCTGACACCCTGCGGAGGCTGGACCACCGTAAAACAATGCTTGACAGAACAAGAAAAATGTCAATAAATCCAACTTAAGCATGGGATATTCAACATTCTCCTCTCTAAAAGACTGATCAACTAGATTTTATAGTTTTAAAACTGTGGATGAATAAAATAATGAATTAACCTGTTAATCTGTTAGTAATAGATAAAAACATAACAAAAAAATTAGAGAGCAACTAGTTTCTCAATCATGTACAAAACTTTTATAAACACTGACCATGATTCCATATCATATACAACCACAAGAATGTGAAGTTATACTCTCTGTATGTATAATATATCGAAATACATCCTACTGTCATGTATAACTAAAAAGAACAAATAAAATTTTTAAAAAAAAGAATTGGGAAAAACCCTGATCATGAACTAAGCCTAAAAACAAGTTTCACCAAATACTAAGTATAAGGATCATAAAAACCTGTGTCCTCTGAATAAAATATAATTAAGATAGAATTTAATAATAAGTACATTTAAGAGATGTCTAAAATTTTTAAATCTCATTTTAATTAATAGGTTAAAAAAGAAAAACAATAAGAATCAGTAAATATTAAACCAAATGATAGTTATAAAATATTATATACCATAACTTATATGAATCTTAGATGGCAATTTTATAGCACTAAATGCTATAGAAGCATTGGAAAATTAATGAACTAAACTTTCAACTCAAGAAGTTAGAAAAAAGAAACCAATAAACAGAGAATAGTCAATTTGCACTCCCAATGAAATAATTGATTCAGGCAAGAATTCTCAATGGATGTTAAACCATTAAATAAAAAGGTAACAGAATTAAATTGACACAAAGTTGATGTAGAGCCCACAGATTATTTGCTGCTGGTATCTTATACCACTGATCAGTGGTGGCAACACTAATGACCAGATGGTAGTTCTGATGTGATGTAATAAGAAAATCACTGGAGCAATATCATCATCATCATCATCATCATCGAGACTGAACGCAGTGGCAATTTACCACTGAGCCATCCCAGCGCTTTTTATTTTTTATTTTGAGACAGGATCTCATTAAGTTGCTTAGAACCTTGCTAAGTTGTTGAGGCTGGCCTTGAGCTTGTGATCCTCCTGCATCAGCCTCCCAAGCCTCTGAGATTACAGACATGTGCTGCCGCGCCTGGCACATTATTTTTTAATAACTTGTAAAGAAGTGTTTTGATATCTAATTAAATATAATCTGATTAAATATAATCAAACCTTTCTATCTATACTTCCAATTTATAGACATTTACAGGAAATACCAAAACACTAAGGTGCAAATTGAACAACTTCAGAAGGAAACAATCATACACACTTATAAAACTGGGTATTCTAAAGGAAAATCAATCTAGTGTCTTTAACAAATTAATGTCATAAAAAAGAGAGAAAAATGTTTTATATTGAAATATTCTCTAGAGAAATGCCATATATTGTCATTGATTAAATCATAGCCTGAAGATATTAATGATCAAAGGCACTGTGGAACCTAATGGGACATTTGGATAAAGACTGATATTAAATTACTTTAGGGAATTATTATTATTTTGGTTACATATAATAATGATGTTTTAATTATGTACACAAGTGGTTTTTGTTTTTTTTTTTGGTACTGGAGATTGAACTCAGGGGCACTGGACCACTGAGCCACATCCCCAGCCCTATTTTGTGTTTTATGTAGAGACAGGGTCTCACTGAGTTGCTTAGCGCCTCACCGTTGCTGAGGCTGGCTTTGAACTCACAATTCTCCTGTCTCAGTTTCCCTAAGTGCTGAGATTACAGGCTTGCACCACCGTGCCTGGCTAGTGTTTTAATTTTTAGATATGCATACTGAAATCATTAGGGCTAAACTATTATATGTGTAATTTGTATTTTAAAATTTACCAAAAATACATGAAACACATGATTTAATAATTAAATCTAGGTGACAAGTTTATATTACCATTCTTTTCATTCTTTCATATGTTTGGAACTTTTTATAACACATTTCAAAAATAAAAACTTCACTGTTGTTTGATTTTGAAGGTACTAATGTGAGCCAGATCTCTGCCTGTCTAGGCTCTAGTTCTACCAAAGACCACTTCCTAACTCTGCAGAATGTATGACACAGAAAGAGCCAGACACAGATGTCATTTATCCTGCAGCAAGAATGGCATTCTTCCCAGACAGCAAGTATGCTGGTGACCATGACACTAACTGAACTGGGGAGTTAATGATTATCAGACACCTCTTTCTTCTCTTACTTTTAATATAACATTCCAACACCAACTTTAAGTCAAACAGATTTGGACAGTTCTATGTCATCTTTTCATTGCTATAACAAAAGCTTGGGATCAATCAACTTATGGAGAGAAAATGGTTACTTTTGCTCAGTTTTAGAGGTTCCAGTCCATTATTAATTGCCCTGTTGCTTTTGGGCTTCTGAAAAAGCAACACATTGAGGCACAAACATGTAGTATAGTAAAACTGCTCACCTCAGGAACAAGAAACAAAAACAAAAAGCAAGGAGGGAGCTGGGATACCAGAAACTCCTTCAAGGGCACACCCCCAATGACCTAAGGTCCTCCCACTAGACCCCACCTCTTAGAGGTTCCACCACTTCCCAATAACATCACCCTGGGGACCAAGCTTTTAACATGTGGACCATTGCAGAACATTTAAGATCCTATTTAAAAGAATCAAGATAGTTGGTGAGACAGCCTAGGATCAAATAGAAAACTTTCTGGCTTTATAGAACCAATATTTATATCCAGTTTTACTTTGTTCCAAACCTGCAAAATGTTTTTTGTTGTTGTTTTCTAGATGTTCAAGTCCATCCAGTTTCTAAGCTTCACCAACAGAAAGTGCCATCCTTTTCCAGAAAAAGGAATTGATTTTATCCATTTAATATCCAAAATAATATCCAGTTTGATATTATTTTGGAAAAAAATGAGCAGTTCAATTCCATGTGCATTTACTGGAATCTCGACCTGTTCAGAGAGGTGGGACAGAAGCTATGAGGCAATTACATAGAGACAAGCCACAGAACAAAGCATAAGGAGGAGAAACAACAAAACCTGAGCATTAAAGGCTGAGTATAAAACGTGGGACAGGCTATGGATACCGATAGCTTTGTTTCAACCTTAGTAATCCTTTAATTTATTTGCTAAATTTTTTTTGGCCTTACTGAGTAGGACCTCCTCTATGATATTGAATGAAAGTGATTATTGTGAACATCTTTTTTTAAAATTTTTTTTAGTTGTAGATGGACACAATGTCTTTATTTTATTGCTTTGTATGTGGTGCTGAGGATCGAACCCAGGGCCTCACGCATGCAAGGCAAGCGCTCCACCGCTGAGCTACAATCCCAGCCCCTATTGTGAACATCTTTATCTGTTGCCAATATACAAAGGGAAATTTTGTAAGTTTCCTCATTAAGTATGAAGTTGTCAAAGGCTTTTTTATTTTTGGTGTAATAGGAGCTATTAGTTTTCACCTAGATCTCCCTCATTGATCCAGTGAATGTATCCATCTCCAAGCTACTGTAAATTATGGACAGTTAAAGTTTACAACTGTTCCTTCTAACAAAGAATTATCCTCACCAAACTACAGTAACAGGGGAAACCAGTGGCTAATAACTGACTGATACTCAATTCCAAAACTGGGTTGTTTTTTTTTTTAACATATCATTGAAGTGTTGAAGAAAGAAAATGACAGCTAGGCTCAGGGGCAAACACCTGTAATCAAAGCTACCCTACTTAGAGGCTGAGGTAGGAGAATGGCAAGTTCAAGGTCAGCCTCAGTAACTTAGTAGGGTCCTGCTGCAAAGTGAAAAAATAAAAGAGCTAGGGGTACAGCTCAGTGATAGAGAGTCCTTGGGTTCAAACCCCAATACCCCTGCCACACCCACACCACATAAACCCCATATATGCACACAGAAAGAAAAGGAAAAAAAGCAAATTCCAGGCTCATATTCTCTTATTTAGTAATCAGCAATCTAAAGCAGCAGGAAAGTCAAAAATCCTCCTTGGCAGCAGAATTTTTTTAAAAAATTTCAATTCCTGCAGTGAGAAAAATACACAAGTCTAAAACCCATAGAGAATTTGTGACAGTAGAAGAATTTCAGAGAAAACCTAATATTCCTTTGTCTGGATTAGGACTTCATTAATAAGAAGTTGTGACTCCCAGTATGAAAGTTGGCTTACCAATAGAGCAGAAGCGCCATGATACCAAGCAGGATCTGCAATACCTTTAATGACCTACATTTAGAAATTATATGCCATGATTTGTATGATATTATATTGATCGCACAATTCAGCCTTTTTCAATGAGAGTCAAGGTCATGACTTGGAAGAGACATGGAACATTAGTTGCCTTCTTGTAGGCTGACAACCATAGCCTTCCTTTGACCACTAATGATTCAAGTCTCTCCTCAAAGCAAAATATACTTATTCTTGCCCCAAGTACACCAAAGTTTTATATTACTAAAGCGCTAGCTTTAACTCATCCTTCAAATCAGGTAAAAAGTGTGGATGCACTTCTTCAGGTGGGGTTTCTCAAGAAACTAGGCACAGTGGCACAAGGCTGTAATCCCAGCCACTCTGGAGGTTGAAGCAAGAGCATCACAAGTTTAAGGCCAACTGCAGCAATTTAGACCCCCTGTCTCAAAAAAAAAAAAAAAAAAAAAGGATTGAGGCTGTATCTTGGTAGTAAGTCACCCCTGGATTCAATCCCTAGTACCAAAATAAATAAATAAATAAACTGGTTATTCCATCTGCACACCCATCATAATGGTGGGGCAGGTTGCTTATCAGCTGACCTTAAAGTAAGATTATCTCACAGTAGTTAGGTGTGCATAATGTAATTGCAAAAGTTCTTAAAAGTGGAAAAGGAACATTGAATAAGTCAAAGTGACCTGATGTTAGAAAGCTTCAACTTACTTTCATGAGTTGTCTGAGTCAAGCTTATAAACAACAAAAACATATCACATTAAGCTTTATGAGACTGGAAAATCCAAGATTAATGTGTGGGCAGATTTAGTGTCTGGTGAGGGCCCCTTTAAGATTCATAAACAGCACCTTCTTGCTGTGCAGTCACAGAGTTAAAGGGAAGCACTAGCTCTGTGTGGCCTCTTTTATTAGGATTCCACCTTCATGACCTAATCACCTCCCAAAAGCCCTATCTCCTAATACCATTATTGTGGTTAAGACTGTCCTTTGAAGGTGAAAGAGAAAGGAAATGAATCCTTTCTAAAGCCCACAGAAAGGAGCACAGCCCCGCTGACACCTTCACTTCAGTCTGATGATCTCTGTCACTTACGACCAACAAAACTATTAGATAATAAATTTGTGTTGTTTAAGCTGCCAACTTTGTGATCGTTTGTTTTGACTGCACTGGAAAACTAGCATACTTCCCTCCTATACTCTTTGGACATACACATTTCCTATGCTTTCTTGATTAATAGGGTAATAGTTTTATATGGTAGTTATAGCATCTCTGGCTTCCTTACAGGGTCTGGGTAGCACATTCTCAAATCCAGTTTTTATGCAATGATTTCAGTAAATGTCAGCCTTCTGAGGTTAAACTACTTATCCAGTCCTCTTCCCACACATGGAACCAAGTGGGCCTATTGCTTTAATCTCCATTTGTGTTCCACTTCTGTTTCTGGTTGACAGAAATGCTAATTCATCTTACTTGAGTTGAAAAAGTTAGAAAATCTTAGTGTTGCATTAAATTTTTATATAATGGCTTCTTTAGGTAAGAGAATGCCTTTATTTATGAAAATCTTCCATGTGTCAGGAAGTATACCAAATACTTTGCATGCATTTTTTCAATTTATTATTACTACAAACGAAATATATGTTATCCCTATTTTAGAAAGAAAAAAGTAAAAGTAGAAATTAGGTAATGCTAGTTAAATACAGAAGCTAAGGGTCTGGGTCTGTATGAGCCACAGCCTGCCTTCCTAATAACTACGTACCGCATTTTAAGGTAATATGGCTTCCAAGGAGCACATAAATGTCTCTACTTGCCAAAAACAAAAATACAAATTTTAAAAAGCTAGATTTTGTACTTTTGTTTAAAATTCAAAGACCAAACGATATTTAAGTTCTCTTTTAAAATGGCACAAATAGAAACTTTTACAGAAACTAAAAATAACACTGCTGGTCAATAAATAAATCCCGGTCTTCAAATCCAGGTGTTGCCCATACAAACACCAGTCTCAAAAATTGAGGATGAAGATGGTATACTATTTACAAACACTGTTTTCCTACAAATAACTTCATAATTCTGCCTTACACCTGGTTGAGGTTTTTTTTAATGCACCAATATACCATAGCTTTTCAGATATTTCCAGGCAGTTGGTTTAGGCAGATATGGAAAGGTTTTTACTCATGTGCAGCTCTTTATACAGGAAAGGACGCTGCTTTTCTATGAGCTAGTTTTGCGTAATTAATATTACAAATTTTATGAAAATGGGCGAATGTTTTCCACCCTACAGTTCATGCCTCTGACCCTCCAGCTGAGGCCTGAACAGTGCCCAGGTGGCGGTGGTGGTATTCCAAAGGCGTAGAGGGACGCCCCCACCCTCCTGTCCTCCGCCAGCGTGCCTTCACAGTACAAAAGCCGCCGCACCAGAAAAACGCACCCGACAGCTTAAATAGACGGGAGCACGCGCCTTACTCTTCCGTAACTCTTCCCACCCCACTTCCGCTTCCGGGGAGGTGACTCCCAGGCCCTCGGGCCTGAGGGGCGGAGTTAGAGAGGAGCCGGAAGCGGCCCCACTTCCGGTACGGAAAACTCCTAGCTGCGGCTCTGACCCGGCTTGACAGGCGCGGTCCCTGCAAGTAGCGCTCTCGCGGTTCACCTCTTTTCTGTCTAACCTTCAAGCTCGTTTGCCGTCCCGAAGCTTTTGTCTTCGAAGTCGCCCCTTCCCTATGTTCCGGGGCAGGAGTCCTGTAAGCAAAGATCCGCCCGCCGGTGCCCCATCATGTCCGAACTGACTAAAGAGCTGATGGAGCTGGTGTGGGGCACCAAGAGCAGCCCCGGTCTCTCTGACACCATCTTCTGCCGCTGGACGCAAGGTACCCTGACTGGGTTCTCACTTCCAGCTGCCTCTTCCTTTGCCCTAGGAGAGTCTAGCTGTGACGCCCTTCGCTTCAGACCCTCGCGAGCCCCGCACCCTATCCCACTACCCATGCTCAGCGCTAGAACAGGATTTTCTAGTAACGCCCTGCTTGCTTTGTGGGGAAGAGGTTGAGTAGTAGAGTGGTTACAGATGCCTGCTGAAGCGCCTCTTCCACCCACCTGGATGCCCTTCAGCTAGGGAGAAGGGGCGGGTGGTCCCTTTTTGTGTGTGTGACAAGGAAAGTGTGCCTTTTGCTTCTTGTCAGTTTCTCTGTGCCGTGGTCATCTGGATATTTACTCCCTGACAGATTTATTTTATTGGTGTTTGGTTTGTTTTTGCTCCTGAAGAAGGTGTATGTTATCTGTGTGTGTTCTATTTTTGGAGGGCGGGGAGTCCACAGGAAAGTTAAGGTGGCTAAACTGTTGTTTGTATTTCAGTTATGTGTTTAGGCGTGGTACTCCGAATATAAACAGAATGATGCTTGCTACAAAGTGTTCTCTTGGCCCAAAGTATTCCCGGTTTTGAGATAGTATCTATTAGTATCTGACAGTATCTGTTACACTTAAAAAGGACTGTGGATCACAACACTTCCTGTGCAGTTCTAATGTTATCCAGACAAGATTTTTGCTTATATAAAAATTCCTAATAATACAAAGAATATTGAAATAAAAATAACCATTTAATTCCTGCACTATTCTGGGCTCTGTGCTGGGCCCTTTGTACTAGTAGTTGTCCCGAATTCTTAAGTTCTGATAGTAAAATAACACATTGCTAAGGTGATTTAAATTATGGTGAGGTTAAGAGTATATATAGCCTTTGGAGTCACCAGTAATGCATGTATGTAAAACACTACTGTTATTTAAAGAATACCTGTTCTCAAAGGATTTGGGTGAATTTTTAGTGTAGTAAGTAGAAATCCAATCCCTACTTCAAAATGTATGTTTTGTAACAGAAAATCAGAATTGAAAAAGTCATCCCTTCTTTTAGATATGTCTGTTTTAAGAGGTGGTAAAGATGATTTATTACAGTAAATTGGACTACTTAGCCTAATTATAGTTTTCCAAATGAGAAAAATTAGTCATGAAGGAATGAATTTCATATCTTGTAATTCCCAACAGCTCTGATTTTATTATTTTCCTTTGGGTTTCTAAACACGTATATTTAGTTTAGCTCTTTTTATATAGTTATGTCAGTTAGCCAATATTTTGTAAAATCATGGACACCTGCATTTGCAGATTTTATTTTAAAACTTAACTCCCACTTTAATAGAGGACAGCTCTAAAATACCCCAAGTTGTGAAGGATTGAGAGTAATGTTACTTTGTAATCAATCAACATTTATTAAGTATTTCACAATGTAGAATAAATTAATTTTCAACTTTGCTTATATTGTACAAATTCAAGAAAAATTTTAGGGAGGCAGTTCTAGTAATAGTTAAGAGCATAGTCTTTGAATGCGCTTAGGTTCTAGGTTCATGTTATTTAGCTTATTTAAGCCTCAGTTGCTTTCTCTGTAAAAATCCAGAGAACAATGTCAATCTTACAGTTATGAGGATTAAAGGTCATGTAAATATATTTGGACCTTTAAAACAATACCTGATGTACAGTAAATACTTCATAAATGGTAGTCATTGCAAAATAAAATTAAAAAGCATTTGATTATGGACTAGGCCCAAGATCACACTGACTTTGCCCTGACAATGACAAGAAATTGTTTATTTAATGTATAATCATTATTTTAAAAGGACTTTATAATGCTATATTAGACTGCTTTGCCAGCCAACTTTTAGTTAGGTGGAAGTTGCTTAACAAGATTAAAAATTAATTCAGTTCAGATTATTTTGAAATCAGGGACTTTTACCCCCAAAGTGGTTATTTATATTGTGGATCTCTAATTCTTCAAGATTCTCCATTGATCAAGATTTTAAAGCAACCAAACATTTTTAAAGTTATCTCTGAGTCAGATGCTGTTCTTGGTTTTGTATGTTGACTTGTATTCATTCTGTCATTCTTAGAGGTCATTGCTAAGTCTTGCTGTGGAAGTCATTTGGGATTGTGGGAATAGGCACAAGACACTGCTTTGCTGCATTAGTAATGTGACATCAACCCTGGCTTTATTTTGTAGTCGATAACAGTGTCTTGAATTGACAATTGCAATCTCAGTACTTTGGAAGCAAGGTATAGGTGTAAAATACATAGGGTAAATACAAAGTTATATCTAGAGATATTTCTTCTGAGGTTATATTTATTTGTTGAGTTAAATTATTTTGATATGGCTGCCAAAAATAATAAGCTGCTGGAGTGACACATAGTTGTTTTTAATTGATTTAACATTTTTAGATAATTCTTTTCTGCAAATCTCATTTTAAAAAATAGAGTTTTGTTATTTTGTGAGTTTTTATTTCAAATACAAGAAGCCACTTAAAGGCTTGAAGCTGGCTTTCTAAAAACTTTTAAATGTATTCTGTACTCTGTTTCCTTCCTACTACAATCACCTATAGTACTTTTTAAAGAAAAACTTATTTTTCACTTCTATAGTTTTTTAGCACCATTCATTCTTCTCTTCCTGCAAACTAAACCAGTGTTTTCAGGCACTTGCAATTGAGACTTAATAGGGTGTGAGGGAAAATAAACATAAGTTAAGCATATGTTGATGGTAAAAAAAAATAGGGAATTCTGGGATGGATTGGCCTGAATAGGCCTAACTTTTAAGATGAGATGTGAACAAACATTTGAAGTCACTGATACAGTAGTCATGCAGACATAGGAAGAAAGTGTTCCAGGCAGAGGGAATTTTGTTCTAAAAGACTTAATGCCTAATATACCTTGCCTGTTGCTGGAGAAACAAAAAAGAGGTTAGTGTGGCTGGAAAGGGTATGAGGGAAGATAATAAAAGATGAGTGAAGAAATAATAGGGTTCAAGTCATAGAAAGCTTTGTAGGCCAGTATAAGAACTTTGGCTCATTCCAAATGAAATGGAGGTCATAAGAAGGTTTAGAGCCAACAAGTTTTTAAAGAATTGTTTGGCTACTGTACTTGAAGATAGACTGTAGTGGATTAAGTGAGGCAGTAAAGTCAGAAAAAAGACAACTGCAGTAATTCAGGGGAAAAGATAGTTTGGATTAAGATAATAGTAATGGGGATGGTAGAAATTCCAGCAGAACCAAAACAAACTAGATTTAATAACAGCAGAATTAATGTTATAAATAAAAACATTTGACTTACTGGAAATTAATTTTCAAATTTGGCAGACTTTTTCTATAAAGGCTTAGTGGCCTTTTCCTCAATACTTTTGTAGCAAAAGCATTTATAAAGCATATGAAGACTGTAATTTTCCAATTACAAATCTATATTATAAATGCTATTTTTCCCTCCTTCCACGCTTTGTTGTTTCATTGTTTCATGTGAAGATTAGCCAGAAAGGGAAAAACAGTTTTGCTATTTATAGCATTTGTGTGTTTTGGGATTTGGAGGGCGGGGGGAGTGTGGGAGAGGTAGGCCTGTGTTTGATTGAAATTAGAGTTATAGGTTTTCACTATTGGGGATAATATTACATAAAATTTTTAAAAAAGTAACAAGAAAAGTAAGGGATCAGTTGAAAATATAAGTATGGAATATATTGAGTTAATTCCTTTGGGTTCAAATTTGAAAGTAAAATTGGGATTTATTATAAAGTGATTCAATATTATTATTATTTTTTAAAATATTTTGTTATAGTTGTAGATGAACACAATATCTTTATTTATTTTATGTGGTGCTGAGGATCGAACCCAGTGCCTCACGTGTGTGAGGCAAGCGCTCAACCGCTGAGCCATAACCCCAGCCCCTCAATATTATTTTAAAGTAATAAAATGACATATCAGTATCATTCATTTTTTCCCTCAAAGTGAGTATGTGCTGTGGATCACATCATTTCAAATACTTTATTGTTGGAAGCCTTCTATTTACGTATAGTTTCTCCAGTATACTTTCTCCAGTATACCTAAATCAATTTATCTAACAGATTTTAAAAATTAATTTATAAGCACATATGACAAAATTATTTCCTTGATAGTTTTAACACATAATGTTTTTTTATTAAAAGACTTTGAAATGCCTTATAGCGTCATATTTCTGTATTATGCTTTACAGTTTTTGAAAGTTTCATTTAATTCTGAGAATCCTGAAAGATAACAAAAGAAAAGTGTAGTTACCCTCATATTTTTTGATAAGAAAAGTAAGGTCCAGTTAAAATATCTGACTTAACTAAGATCATCTAAGCTTGTAGTAGTCAAACCAAGTCTTTCTATGGTCATGTTTATGTGGAATGCTAGAATTATAGAGGCCACAGTTGTCAGCTGGTTTGAGTAATGTATATATGTATAAGAAGTCATGAAAATAGAACTGAAAACTGCAGAGGTTCATGGCTTAGGTGTAAATCACTTATGAATTATCCATCATGGAACAGATTTTTCTGTGATTTATAGTACTGTGATAGGATAGAAAATTGTGTATTTACGATCAGTTCTTAAATGGATCATTTCAGATCTAACCAGAAAAAACAGTCTGTGATATGTTTATTCCTTTTAAAACTAGGATATAATTTCAGTATGAAAACTCTTGACAAGAAAAGTAACTGTCCTAAGAAGTTTAAACTCAAAACCTTTTAGAAGCCTACTTGACATAGTCATATTGCAGTATAAAATAATTTCTGTTTACCTGACTTCATTTCAATTTAGGCTTTAATAAACTTTGTCACTATCAATTAATACACTCTAACATGTATAGTGGAATTAAACAGAATTTATGTAAAGCATATCTACCTAGAATTCTCTCTTTGGGGTTTTAATAGCCAAATTATAAAAGCAACTCATTATAATGTGGTTCTAACTATCAGCTCCACCCATGGATCCTGAAAATTATATTATTAGGATTTTTAAGGAAGGTTAGAGTCCATTACTAATTCACATTCATTACATACACAGAAGGTTGGGCAAAGCCTGTTTTTATTTATTTATTTTTTCGGTCTGCACTTAAGATGTACAATACCACTGGCCCTTTCCTTATTCCTTATTCCTACTGGACAAATGGTGAAGGCCTCTTGACTTCACCTCTTGTTTCTAGGTTGGACTTTAATTTTGATTATCTTAATGCAATAACCAGCACACTGGCCTTGCTAAATTTTCCTGTCTCCTTACCAATTTCCATTTCTCCATTTTTCCTCTTATCTAACTCTCAGTCAAATGTGTATTGCTGGAGAAAATTGTCCAGCATTAATACAAATGTAATCAAATCCAAGTTGAGTCCTTGCTACTTCTTGGTTCTTTATCCTTGTTGGCTTTTCAGAATTAGCATTTTCTTCAATTCTCTACCCTTCTCATTTTGCTCACTTTCAATAAGTAACAACTGTTCACTTCTTCTTTGCCCATGTTTAAATTAGAAGTCTTCTAAGATTCATCGTGTAGTGTAGCAACTTTCAAGTTTTTTTGAGCTCACTTAAAAATTATTGAGGACTTCAATATAAAGAATGCAAAATTAATAAGTCCTTGATTGCTTTTGCATTTTTGAAAATCTCTTCAATGTCCAGCTTGCTGAATGGCTGCATTCTCTCTGCATTTGCCCTCTCCTTCAGTCTGTTACAATATATTGTTTTGGTTGAAGTGTATGCAGGAAACTCATCTTCACACAGATATGTAATTGAACAAGTTATTGTATTGCCCTTTTATAATAGCCATGAATATTCTTTGATACCACACCAAAACTGAACAGGCAATAGTCTTTGAAGTTGGCTGCAGTTTGGAATCTGAAACTGCAGCAATGAACTTTTCCTACTCAGTTAAAGTGAAATCCATTGGTCGTCTTGTACTTGGACTGGATCTCTTGCCTGTGCATTAATTTCTAACTGGTCTATTGGTTTATGACAACCTTCTAAATGTATTTATTACACAGTATCAGCACTCATCAGAAAAATCTTTAAACACTGAGAAACTGTCAAACTCACAGTTGTAGATACAGGTTTCCCAGATTTTGCTAGAAAACTTGAAATTTTATCACAGTAAGATTGACAATTATTTTCCTTAATTTGCCATGCTAACTTAATTCATTTATTAGAAAATGTCTGCCAGATGCCTAAGTGTCAGTAATTGTAGTTTATTGGTGGTTCTTCAACTAAAAAAAAAAATACAAAAAACAGCAATAGCAACAACAGAATCTCTGAAACCAGTACTCCATTTAAAAAAGTAGCAAGGTTAGTTTGCAATTGAAAAAAATATGCATGTGCTTTTCCTTGAGGTAACTATAAACCATCATACTTTGTAGATAGCAGAATTGCTTTATGAATGGTTTCCATTTTGTCACACACGATACTAAAAAGAGATAGCATTAAGGGCCTGATTTTAAAAAGTTAGTTGTTTTTACTATTTCAGAACATTCTAAGTTAATTTGGCTATGTGTATGGTGGTATTTATTTCTACAAAATCACTAGTACATTTTGATGTCACTGCCATGATATATGTTAATGAACCAGTAGTTTAACCCACTTTGCTTTTGTGCCATTACTGTAAATGTCAACAATGTTGAAAGGACTTGTAATGTCTTAATATTATATGACAGGAACTAGTTTAACCGCTAGGGAGCCCCCTGAAAACATCTTGAGGACTTCAAAGGGATCTGTGTACCATATCTGAGAATCTGTCTTTAGCCTACCACTACCAGATTACACTCTTTCAGTGCTCTTTGAAGAGCTGGAGTCCTTAAACTTCCTTTTGCCCACATAATCACGCACCCCTTTTTTATAACATACACCCTCATTCTACAAAAATAATAATTCTTTATCCAACCACCCTTCAATGTATCATCCTTTTTATCTTCTGCCAAATTTTTTCAACAAATAGTTCATTTTTACTATTTCTCCTTCTAATTTGAATCATACTTCAGTCCTTTAAAATTTGGCTATTCTCTCCAGCACTACAAGCCCCACCCCCCACCAGTGAGAGGTTTAATCCAGTACTTTGTCTTTATTCACAGCATTTATAACAATTGACTACTCTTTGCTTCTGATTTTTCCATCCCAGAACCTGTTGTGTTTTTCTCTCACCACTTATTTTTCTAATCTGTTAGTACATTGCTGACTCAGCCCCTGCTCTTTTTTTTTTTTAATGTTTCCAGCTTCATTACCTGTGTGTATATGATCATTCACGTTAACTGACATGTTTCAGAAGATTGGAATTGCTCTCTCTAATCCTAACTCCTGCTCTGAGCTCCAGACCCATATCTGCTACTACTTCCAAATGTTGCTAAAAGGGCTCACATTTTTTGAAACTGAACTTGACCTTCATAAAAACAACTCCCCATCTCACTATCCTCCTTTTAAAAACTTGAACAAGCATTAATTGAGCAATGGCAATACATCACACTGTGGAAAAAGTGTTCAGTAATACAGTCAAAATACCTGTAAGGTAAGGTGGACAATGAATAAATAAACAATATAATTACAGATTACAATAAATACTGGTTGTGCTGGAGGATGATAGGAGAGACTGCTTGGATAGGAAATATTTTTCTGAGGAGTTAACTTAGGTCCTGAAGAATAAGAATGATTTAGAGAAGAGAATAGGGGAAAGGGCATTTTCATGCAGAGAACAACAAGCATGGAAGCCCCAGAAAAAGACCTTGGGATGTTGTAAGGACCTAAGGTCCTTGCAGAGAATGAAAGAGTGAACTGAGAGCTGATTGGATTGATAGATCATTCTGAGTCTTTAAACTATGAAAAAGGAGTTTGCATTTTATTCTAATTGCAATGAGAAGCCACTGAAATGTTTTAAGCAGATTGTGACAAAATCTAATTTTCATTTCTAAAGTATTCTGGCAACCCTGGTGAGTAGATGTGATTTAAGGATGTAGGAAGGAAGTGGAAGATCTGGTTGAAAAATTTGAAAAGTATTTTAGGTGAGAGATGATGGCAGTTGAAATGGACATGCTCGAGATTATTTTGGAGCCTTAAATCAAAGGGTGAAACCTAAAAGATAAATTTAGACTTTTTTAGAGAAAAGGTTAGCAGGTGTTTCAAGTCCAAGTAACATCATTTACAGAGAGTGATAAAACAGAATATTTGAAGACCTGAAAAGAATCCCAGCATGCCTGGAGTCTCAAGAGGGAGAACTGTTCCGGGTGAAGTAGGAGAGGTGGGCAGAAACCAATTCATACATGACCATATTAAGGAATTTAGACTCTGTGTCTGGAGTTCTAATCCAGGCTATGTTTGGGGATTATCTGGTTATTAGCAGTAATGGAAATCCAGAGAATAGATGAAATTGCCCAGGGAGAATATATAGGATAAAAAGAGCATAGATCCTAATGCTTGGATCTGGGGAACTTCCACATTTAAGAAGAGCTGATCAGAGAGACTGAAAAGAAATAGAAAAAGGAAAAGATGGAACAAAAGGACCAAAATTTGAAGGACAAATGTTTTTCAGAAATTCTAGTCAGTATTTGAGGTGATTCTTTGGGAGGTGAAGTAAGACTTGAAAAATAACCTCTATTGGTCATTGATGAACTTGGGTGAGAATGCCTTTGGTATAGTTATAGGTTGAAAACCAGATTGATGTGGGTTGAATAATGTGAGGTAAGAAAAGTAAGATACTGCATCTAATTGACTGGGGGGCTTTGAGAGAACAAAAATAAGGAAGTATTGCCTGGAGTTTTTGGTGGAATCTTAAGGACATTTTTAAAATGTGAGATACATGTTTAATGCTGCTTGGAAGGGAGACAAAGAGAGAGGGAAGATAGGAATGAGTATATCTTGTTTCAATTGTTATCACCATCTTAAGCTAGAAACCTGAGGCAGTTCTAATTTCTTCTATACCAAGGCTTTGCTCTACTTATGCATACTAATCAAATCTTAATTTCATCTTACCAATCAAATCTTAATTTTACGCTAAATATTGTCTAAAATAGTTTTTCTTCTCCACATGAATATTGCTTTTATTAGGTTGGCACCATCTTGCAGGGCCCTTGAAACAACCTTATCCCTTTCTGGTTCTTCAGAAAACATGAAAAAACATTGAGCGATCATATGACTACTAAAAGGTCTTGCCTGGTTGAGTACTGGTTTGGTCCTTTGCAGTTTGAACCTCTTGTCATCTTCAGCTCCTCCCATTTGCCATCTCCTCCAGCCTGCTCCATCCTACCGTTTAGCTACATTAAATTTCCCTCTGATTCATAAAATTTCCCAGCTCTTACAATGCTTTTTCTTTTAATAAAAATATTTCTTTATCTGAATTTCATTTGCCCATCCTTTCCCCTCCATCAGATATTTATTCAAGATCAGTCTCCACAGTTATCTGTTGTGACTTGATTCAGGCAGAATACATTGTATCATTCTTTAGCCACAGTGCTTTCTTCATTCTTTTGTCACATTAACTTATTCCTTTTAGTAATCATCTGTTTCCATGTGTGTCTTCAGCTAAACTGTTGGCTTCTCCAGACTAATGATTGTAACATTTATGAATATATCCTAGATGGATGGTATAATATCTGATGTTCATTAAATATGTGGTAGATGATTGACTTGAGTTGTAATCAGTAATGAAATTTGATAGATTCCTAGCATGTGGAATTTTAAGAATAAAAACAGAGGCATAGGGAGATGAAATGCTTTTCTCAAGGTTTTCTAGAAAATAACTGGATTCTTCAGAGTTCTGGCTCAGGGCCCTCTGAAGAACTTCTGTAGCCACCATCAATCAGTGCAGTGGGATAATGTTTACATTAAAATAGAGCCAATATAATCACACTTATCATCTGTGATGCCATTTAATTTTTAACTTACAGAATATGACTCAAATATTGAAATAATAAAAAGATATGTTTGAAAGAAGTCTTAAAAATACTGTTGGAATTCAGTAGACTGTGTAGTTTTCCTTAGAACAAATTAAATAATTTAAAAGTCAGGCTAAAGGTGTAGGTTAGTTGTAGAGCATGTGCTTAGGTTCCTTCCCCAACATCAAAAAATAAATGAAAAACTAAAAGTCAGATATAGTAACTTTATGACATTTGCCAGTAAATGGATAGATCTAGAGACAATCATGCTAAGTGAAATAAGCCAGTCCCCAAAAGCCAAAGGTTGAATATTTTCTTATATGTGGATGCTAACCCAAAATAAGGGGAGGAAGGTGAGGGAAAGAATAGAAGTTCAGTAGATTAGACAATGGGAAATGGAGAGAAGGGAGTGGGGATAGGAAAAGGAAAGACAGTAGAATGAATCTGATATAAGTTTCCTATGTACATATATGAAAACATCACAGTGAATCCCACCATCATGTACATCAACAATAATGGAATCCTAACTAGAATAAGATATTTTCTATGCTTGTATGATTATATAAAAATGGATTCCACTGTCATGTATAACTAAAAAGAACCAATGAATAAAATTTTAAAAAGTTAGATTTGGTGTCCTTTTACTCAGGTTCATACTTTATCTTCCTAGAGTGGTCCCTAGGTGCACAATTTTGTGTATGCATGCATGTGTGTGCATTCACTTATGTGTATTTGGGAGGGCTAACACTGATTGCATAGCTTTTTGCAAAGGGCTTTTTGATGCTCCCAAAAGTAAAGAACTACTGAACCTGATGACTTGTAGGTATTGCTGTTCTGATAAGTGATCTTTCTTGAAACAAAGTACATGAAAAATTCTTTTAGCTACTTTTTTGAATTACATTTTTAATCTTTGCTACTTGCTTTCATTTTTAGGGTTTGTGTTTAGTGAATCAGAGGGATCTGCATTAGAACAGTTTGAAGGTGGCCCCTGTGCTGTTATTGCACCTGTTCAGGTAACATAGACTACTTTACCAACTCCTTAGAGGGACGTATTCAAACGTTTTATATTTGACATTTTGTTTTCTAATGTCTGTGTTCTATATAATCATGAGAAATGGTCAGTTAATTGTTTTGCTCATATAGATTGCTATAAATATCTAAAATAAAAATGAATTTAGAACATGGGTGAGCATGGTATACAGCAGTAGCTTTTTTTCTGTCTTCAAGAAAAAATAATAGGATTTCCCCAACTTTCAAAAATGTAGGAATCATTGATCTTGACACTTTTATAATATAAAGAATCTATTGAGTAATAGCATTTTATGTCTTGCATAGGTGTAATCATAGTAATTATGCTGCTTTCACTTTTTCTTTGTATAAAATGATTTTCTGAAAAAGTTGAAGATGTGTTAATATTTCGTAGCCTAAAACTTAAGTATTTATAAGTTGGCATTATATACTACTTAGGCTGTAGCTTTGGCCTTTCTAAATAAACATAGCAACTGATTTCAAACAGAATTTCAGAAATTTTCTTTGCACCAAAGATACAGCTTATCTGAAAGTAATTGATTTTAAATCTGAATGTTTTTAAATTTGAAAGACTGATTTGCTATAAATTCTAACATTGTTAAAGAATTTTTAGTTTACTGTCAACACTTAAAATGTCTGTGAACAGCACTGCAACTTTAGAATTGTTAAAAAGAAGCTCTAATTTATTGCATACATTTTAATCATGTTTTTAAAAATATATAGTGTGATATGTTTATTACTGGGTATAAAGAATATATTCCTGAACTATCAGCTGCAAAGTAAATTTTTCTCTCAAACATTATATTTCACATAATTAAATTTAATATGTATTTCTCAAAAGGAAAATATTCTTTTATGATGGATTCTAAAATGTGTCCTTTGTAGCTCATGATTTCTTTAAAGAGTGAATTTGACTGTTAAGTTGCATTAGTAAAGCTATAAATTAAGAAAAATGTGATTGTCTGAATCTTGCCTCAGAATTAACTGAATATTTAAAAAGAAATTCAACCATTAATTAGAAATTCAACCACTAATTATTAATTAATTAGTGATTATAGCTGTTGTATTGAGTGAGTGAAGCAAATTTTGGTCACTAGTAAGAATCTTACCTGAATTTGAAGATGCTTGTCTTGTCCATATATAAATTAGATTTATGAACATAGCCCCTCTAGATCAATAATACTACCCTTAAATTTTTAGTGGAAGTTTATGAATGTAGGGAAATGCAAGGTATATCACAGAAATTTAAAATTCAGTATATATCCAGATGGTGGTAGTTATAAGTGGGGTGGCTATGTACCAAGGATAGCTGTAATGTTAAAAATTCTGATGTACAACTACAAGAATGGGAAATTGTACTCCCTATGTGTACAATATGTCAAAATATACTCTACTGTCATGTATATCTAAAAAGAATAAATAAAAATTCTGAATCTATCCTTATGGACCTTTTGAGGTAATGATTTAGTTTAAGAGACACACAAATGTTTTCAATCAATAATATAACTTTTTTTTATTGGTGTTTCAATTTAAACACCAAAACTAAATCATTGAGAGTAATAATGGTGGGGCTTGAGTTGTGACTCAGTGGTGGAACACTCACCTAGCATGTGTGAGGAACTGGGTTTGATTCTCAGCACCACACACAAATAAATAAAATAAAGGTTCATACAACTAAATATTTTTTTAAAAAGAATATGACAGAAATGATTGAGCCTAGATATTAACTTAGACTATAAAATTTAGAACATGATGGTGCTAGAAAAATAGGCATAATAATAGTAGCAAATCTACGATTTCATCATAAATCTTACTTCATTTAGCAATTTATTGAGTTTATTGCATGCCATGATTTAAAAAGGAACTAAACCTCAATGGTGAAATAAAATGAAATTTTACATAAATGCCATCGATATGACTCATTAGCAATTTGAGGGGGGAAAATGAGTTTAGAACTGATACCATACACTAAATATATTCTTAGCTATTTAATCATAGGAAAACCAAAAATTAATATATCATCAGTGCTTTAACAGAAAGGATTATTCTAAGCTCAGAAAAATATTTGCAGTGACCATTAGCAATAAGGGGATATTGTCTTTCTAATGCTAAGAACGCGTACAAATTGGTTAGAAAAACATATAAGAAGCCGGGTGCGGTAGCGCACGCCTGTAATCCCAGCACTTGGGGAGGCTGAAAGAGGAGAATTGCGAGTTCAAAGCCAGCCTCAGCAACGGCGAGGCGCTAAGCAACTCGGTGAGACCCTGTCTCTACATAAAACACAACATAGGGCTGGGGACGAGGCTCAGTGGTCGATGAGTACTCCTGAGTTCAATCCCCCCAAAAAAGAAAAAAGTACCCAAAAAAAGGAAAAAAGAAAAAGAAAAACATAAGACCTCAGAGTTGAAATGGACATAAATATGAAGTTGTAACAGGTGGAATGATGCTGGACTAAAAAAAAAAAAAAACAACAACTAAGAATCCAAGAGAATAAAATTGTAACTAGAGACTTACTTACTTTTAAAAATTATATGAAATTATAATTGCCAGTGCATGTGCAGGTAGGATGATGCTAGCATGCTCATACACTGCCAACTAATACAAATTTGAACTTTGATTATGGGAAGAGATTTTACATTGTTTAATTGGAATCACAATCAGATTATTTTGTTTTCAGTAGTTATACTTCTGTGAATCTTTGTTAAAAAATAATTACGTGGAAAAAGTTGAAGTAGTTATACTGCTGTGAATCTTTGTTACTGAAAAAGTTCAGTAGTTACACTTGTGTGAATCTTTGTTAAAAAATAATTATGTGGAAAAAGAATAAGATCATATTTATAGTAACAAAAAATTGCAACAACCTAATGTAAAATGATTTATGAGATAAGTAAATTTCGGTAGCTTGATAGACTAAGTACTAATTAAGGTTATATTTATGAATTTCTATGGAAAAACCAAAAAATAGAAAACAATGTGCCTATTATGATTTTCACTTATAAAAACAAGTGTGGGAGGGGCTGGGGCTGTAGCTCAGTGGTAGAGTGCTTGCCTAGCATGCGTGAGGCCCTGAGTTCGAGCCTCAGCACCACAAATAAATAATAAATGAATAAAATTAAAAAAATCCATTAACAATTAAAAAAACAAGTGTGGGAAAAAGACCATAAAGAGATACTGTGTAGGGGCTGAGGTTGTGGCTCAGTGGCAGAGCGCCTGCCTCACATGTGTGAGGCACTGGGTTCGATCCTCAGCACCACATAAAAATAAGTACAACAAAAATAAAGTCACTGTGTCCATGTATAACTAAAAAATATTAAAAAAAAAAAAAGAAATACCGTGTATCACAGTGGCAACAGCAGTTGTATTAGTGGTGAAATAATGGATGTCTTTATCTCACTTCCAAAATTTTATAATGTAGTTATGTTACTCTATTTTATGGTGGTTGTCATTTTGGGAAAACTCAAAAAAACTTTATGTAGTATCTGTAGGTTTTATTTCTATGTGAATGCTATTGAATATTAGTTTTATTATTAAATGTCTTTGAATTGACATCTTATTAGGTACCAAGTACTGTGCCGACAGTATTACATAAATTTAATCCTAGACTCCTCACTGCAACCTTCTAAAGATTGTACAACCACATTTTTAGTAAAGTAATTGAACCAGGATTCCAATCTAGGTCTGTCTAACTAAAAGCAATCCTCAATCTGTTTTACTAATGCTTTCAAATACATGTGAGTGAGAATCGTCATACTAATTACCTATTTTTCTTGGATCTGCCCTTTAGAGTTTCAGATTCAATAGATGCATTTTAAGCAAGTCAGGTGAACCTATGAGAGGGAAAATCTTTACTGTACTCAGCTGCTTTCTGTCAATTAACCAATTCAGTTGACTCATTGAAGGGAAAGATCAGAAACCAGTTTGTTTTTGCTTTCAAATCTTATAGCTTTTTGAGTTAAACCAGAAAGTTAGGAACTCCTTATGATTAAGTGATAACTGTAATAGTGGTATTCTTTTATCACAGATCAGAGATAACGGGACCACTTTTGTACTTAGATTTCTTTTACCCCAAAGAATATAAGGGAAATGTAGACTTGGTTCTGTTCTATGGGGCCCTCGCTTAGTAAAATGGGACAGAAAGTTTTTGTAATTTCTAGTTATGTTTCTATTATTTAAGTCTATTCTACCTAGGAGAAAATATACCTAGGAGAAAATATTGGAGATGAATATACATCTAGAATCAAGTTCATAGTAGTATATTCCTAGTAAATAACTGCATACTTACTGTTGAATGTGAAGGAGAATCATTTGAAATTTTTATAAAACTATTCAAAAGATCAGAAGGAGGGGCAAATTAATTTTTTCCATTTTAAAATAAAATGATAAGAAGTTTGTTTATAATGCATTCTAATTCATGCTTTAATTGTATAAAGGCATTTCTTTTGAAGAAGCTCCTGTTTTCTTCTGAGAAGTCATCTTGGCGGGATTGCTCAGGTATAACAGCCATCTTTTAAAACTTTTATTCCATCCTCTGCTTTAAAGAAGATCTATGCAGCATTCATCATCAATATTTTAATTAAAATTATCTGTCTTAAAAAGTAAACTATCAGTGGGATATTTTTTTCCTGAGGTTTATTTTTATAATGTTTCATGAACTGCAACTCCAAATTTTAAGATGTTTATTTCCAAATTTGATTTTCCTAATAACTAAGAGATATAAGACAGGGTAGTATGACAGAGAAAAACTTTGGCTTCTTGTTAAAACATACATTTCCTAGAACTTTGAGATGATAGTATACCATAAAGAAAGGTCATTATGGCTTTTGTATTTTGTCCTATTTAGCTCTGATCAAGAGCTCAGAATTATATTTGTATCCCTGCATCTTTTAGTATAATGCCTTACACAATGCAAATACTGCAAATAATTCCCAATTGAATTGCAAATGAAGCTGTCATAGCATCTGCAACATGATTTAGTCAGAGATCTATAGTGTTACCTGATAATAACAAACATTTGCGTTCCACTTGACAGTTTACAAAGATCTTTCCTTCATTTACACAATTTCATGTGAACCTCACAATAACTTCCGGAAGAAGGTAGGCTATATTATGATTGCAGTTTTGTATGTAAGGACAATAACAGCTTCCATTCCAAACCATGACCATAGACTGTACTAATGATTTTGAATTTAATAGTTAAGGTGTCATACTTATATACATATATACTTTGATTTCTGAAATGCAAAATTTTAGTAAAACTACTTAAGTGATATTTTCATTAACATGAATTTTTATTAGTAAAATTTGTACTTGCACTGAAATATATTCACTTTGATACAGACTTGTAAAGCATTGTCATAAGGTTATAAAAGCTGCAATAATTATAAAGTAGATGGCACAGTCCCTGTCTTTAAAGAATGTTTAATTCATTAGGAGAAATGGAAAGCTCCTGGGTCATAAAGTTTTATATAGAATATGTATACAGCGTATCCCCTTTATTAGAAAGTTTCAGAAAATTATACTACTTGTGGAAAGTAACCCAGCTTGAGAAAGGGAGGGTTAGCTAAGGTTCAGAAAGAAATGGTCTGTGTGTTCTAATGCTCAAATCACTACAATACACTGTCAGTAACTTATGTATTATGTAGCATAACCACAATGGCCTCAGCTAATGTAATAGATTGTGGTCTTATATTTGCTGACAATGTATTATCTCATTTTTTCTTATTCCTGTGGGAAAAGATGATAAGACATTAGAATTCAGGAGAGGGGATAAAAGTAGACGTCTCAAGAGGCCTTGATGGTTGTGCTTGGTTCTGCAGTAGAGGAAACCTCAGGTTAAATGCTACATTTACAGCTTTAGAGGCATGATTAGAATCAGATTATCCCAAGTGGCATATTCTTTCTCATAATGTTTAATTCTGCAATTTTCAGGACTTTTTTCTAATGATGGCAATATTTAAAATGATGATATTTTGATTCCTAAGCACACCATAGTGATTTCCCATCTGTTGTTCTTGGGTTTTCCACATTCTTAAAATGTTTGATTTTCATTATCAAATCAAAACATTTTTAATATTGTTGTTCATGATTGGATTTTTTTTCAGAAAAAAGCTATTATAACTTATACTTTGGTTATTTTTAGAGGACGAGCAGAAGGAACTTCTTTGTCATACCTTATGTGATATTTTAGAAAGTGCTTGTTGTGACAACTCTGGATCATACTGCTTGGTTTCATGGTTAAGAGGAAGGACAACTGAGGAAACTGCTAGTATTTCTGGGAGTCCTGCAGAGTCTAGTTGCCAAGTGGAACATTCTTGTAAGATACATTTTTATTTCCTGAAATAACTTCTTATACTTTTGTTTTAATAAAACTTGAATTTTTTGAAGAATATATTTTTAAAATTTTATAACATCTTTTCTAATCTAAGCTTAATTAATAAATCTTAATATTTTCTATTTCTTTTGTTTAATTACTAGTAGATATATTTTTGCAAAGAATTATCTCATAATAATCTTTTAAAGTTATAGCTAACTTCTGTTTGATAGCAATCTCCCTTGAGCTTCAGAATCTTTAAAGTTAAAAGAAAAATTCCGTATACCTTAATTTCAGATGCCTTAATGTTTTTCTTTAGCATTGGAAGGAAAGGAGACATTTGACATCAGCAAATTTCTTAAATATCTTTAGTTGCTTTCTAGAGCAAAATGGGGACATTTTTTTCTTAATTATTATTATTGTTATTATTATTATTATTATTATTAGCTCCTGAACTCTTTGGTCATTGTTATATATGTGGATTATTTTAAGGTAATTTTAATTGTTTAAGTTTTTCATACAGCTATTCTTTTTCCTACAAATCACGTATTCTGTGTTTTAGCTTTTAAACATTTTTGTGATTGACCTAAAAACTGCCAAAGTAATGAATTCTTCTAGTGGTATGGAAAACTAGATAAGAGTTGCTTTCCTGATTTGCAATTGAGGAATAAACTAACAGGTGATTTTTGATAAGTGCTTCTGTTGGATTAAGTGACTTATGTTACCTGTAATGCTGTCATCTCTATAGAAATTGTTTAATAAAATTTGTTGCTTTATTTTTAGAAAGTAAATTTCAATTGCTTCTGAGAGACATCTTACCTTCCATATAGGATTAGCTTCCTGGGCTAAAATGTCCATGTGTTGTCATTTTCTTCTCTCTCCTACCTGTGCACTTAAAATGACTTAGGCCTGCGAATTCTAACAGTACTTCGGCAAGGAATAATTTTAAAATTAGACAGTTGAATGATGTCCCGTTTTGGGCCTTTCAAACAGACTTAATATTTTCACAATTGATAATGACATTTGAAGACAAGTTGAAAATATTCACAAGGATTATAGTAAAACATATCATTTAATATTGGTTGCAAAATATTTTCCACATTTCACTAGGTTGCATGTAAGCATGTTTAATAGTTCCAGTTAGGATATTAAAAATTTGAGAGGAGAATAATTAAACTATTTAAAAGGTATTTTAAGGAATATGGACTTAAATCCAGTCTGTTATATATGAGAAACTGTTAAGCTCTTTTTAATGTGGTATTTTTCATTAGGATCTTAAAAATATGCTGTGTGCTAACCATAGACTCTGCTGTGCGTCTTGTAGTGATAGGTTAAACTGCCCTAGATTATATGCACTTATCATGTACTGGGTTTGCTACTTTAGTAACTAATTTAAGTGGGCTTATCATATTGAATTCCCCTCCAAAAGAGAGGCTCTGGTAATTCTCCAGTTTGCTTTGTGCCTCATTTTAAAAGTTGACATGCCGTACAACATACAGTGACATATTTGAAATCCATTTTAAATTTTGTATACATTTGAACTATTTTGATAACTGAAAATTTGAGAGCTTACCTTAGATATTGAGAAATGAACTGAATTCAATTTAAAATTTTTATTCCATATAACAATCTATTTTACCTGTTCTTTCCTTTATTCCCAGCTCTGTTCTTTTTCTTGTTTTATTTTGCACCATCCCTGCCTGCTAAGCTTCTTATTTTGCTTGCCTTTCTTCTCTAATTTACTATCTTTGTGTCAACTTTCTTAGTATACCTAGTAAAATTATTGCAATAATCAAGCCCTTTGGAAAAAGTAGGTTAGAATTTTTAATTTATCCTAAAATTTTAAATATGAAGTGTTTTCCCCTCTCATTAATATTACATTCTGTACAAACATTAATTTCATTGGCTTATGTGGTGTGTATAGTTTTGGCTTGTTGGTAATGCACACTTGTTTGCAGTAGTGAATACTTGGGTTCAATTTCAGTTTGTTTTCCATATAAACCTAAATATTTTTAAATTAATCCATTTGGCCTTCTAAAGATTTAAAAAAATATAATTGAAATATTTGAAAATTAAAACTGTACTTTTGAAAAGCTAGCATAATGTGATATTTTTAAATTGTCAGAAATATTTAAATTTTTAAACTCATAATGAATCAGTTTCCCAAATTCATGAGAATTTATATTTGAAACTATTAAGATTTACTTTACAAAATGTATATGAAATTGTTCATTGTGAAAAAGTAGTCATTTTATTTAATTATTTTGAAAACTTTATCTCTCAGGAGCCAAGACCGAGTTTAAATCTCAGCTATGTGTTCTTAAGAGAAGTCTTCTCTGTACCTCATGTTCCTCTTCTGTAAAATGGAGACAAGAGGGTCCTTATGAGGATTGAATGAGGTCAGACCTGTACAGCAATTACAAAAGGGCCTGACACTTAGGAAAGCATTGAAAGCATCACCTTTGATTAAAATGCTTTCTTTGATTTCCTTGGGTATTTTAAGTTCATACCTGTACTAACTTAATAGCATAATCTATGTTACTGAAAACTTCTCAACAATTACACAAATGAATGCGGAAACAAACTTAAAGCTGTTGTTGAACCTGTGTAATTTTAGTGCTATGCCTTTTAAAAAACTTTTCTTTAATAATGAAGCTTTAAACTTAAAGATTTGATATTATAAAGGAGGAAGATTAGCTATGATGATTTTACTTGGATCCATAAGCTGAAAGATGATTTGAAAGTGAAGGGCACATGACAATTTGTGGAAGCACTGATTGTCATTAGTTTCTCCTGTTTTATAAACTATCCTAGTGTAACCGAATTGGAATAAATGTCTGTTATTTACCCTTCTACATTCTCAGTATTACATCCATTTTAGTTATAACCATCATAACTAAGATGTTGAAATACAAATTCATGTTATAGTAAACACTAAACAGAATCTTAAGGGAATAAAAGAAATAGGGAAATTTTTGATTGCTTGAAAGTATTTACAGCCTGCTGTGTGTATCTTGTGTCATTTATTTGCCATGTGTAGTGCTGAAAAGTGTCTTTTATGTATAGCTGCCTTGGCTGTCGAAGAGCTTGGCTTTGAGCGATTTCATGCATTAATTCAGTAAGTAACATTGGAACATTTAAAATACTTACCTTGTGGACACATTGCCATTCTAAGTCTGTTCATACTGTGGATTCTTAGATTTATATAGTACTGTGCTACTTAAACACGAATTTAAATCCCTTGCTTAAGGATTATTTTTTTAACTAAAAAAATAATTTATGTGTATATTTATTTTAAGTCCTGAATTAGCTATCCAAGCACACTTAAAAAATTAAAAGCTTTTTCATCATTACAATGAAACAAATCATTTTAGCCTAATACTTTTCTGACTTGAATGAATATAAAAATTTTTAGTGTATAAATATTAGAATTATTTCCTGTGTACCAAAATTTTTCTGTAATATTTCAAAATGCCTCTTTTATTAAAGTATTTAAAATTTTTTTACAAAATAAAAGGTAAGGATGTCTGTGATGATAGAATTATAGGTGGCATTTTGGGAATTTCTTAGAAAAGAAGCCACAAATGCATATGATAGTTTTAGCATTAAGATATTTGTTAAATAATTTTCAGGCCTTAAGAGATAAATTTTTCATCTTTATTAAACACCTCTTTAAAGAGAGCCACTCTATTCTTTAAAAAACTGTATATTAAAGAATTTTATTGATGCCAGGCATTTCACCTAAAAGATGAAGAGGGTCCCCTACCAAGTAGATGGTTTGTTTTAATGGTATGCACTGTATATAGTGGGAGTTGGCAGCAATAGATTTTGCTTTTAATGGCTAAACTTGTATTTGAAAATTCAAAATACTTACAAAAATCTCCTGTTTATATGTATGTTTTAATGTATAAGAGAATTTAAAATTTTCCCATTTGTAGATGTAGTAGATCTCATTGTGTTACTAATACTTAATTATTTTTCCCCCCCAGAAAAAGATCATTCAGAAGTTTATCAGAATTAAAAGATGCTGTCTTGGACCAGTATTCAATGTGGGGAAACAAATTTGGAGTATTGCTTTTTCTGTATTCTGTGTTACTGACAAAGGTTTGTTTAAGAAGATACTTCTTCTGCCCTTTATTGGATTAGTACTGTTTATCCTGATGTGATGAGTAATTTTATGCTTGCTGCTGCTGCTTCTAAATCTCAAAACAAAAATCACTTAGGCTTATAATAAGAAATTAACTCCTATTTTCTCTCCGTTCACTTATTACTTAACCACTTTCAAACTTTCACCTTTGCTTTTATGCACTGCAGAAGTATCAATGATAATCTTTATGAAATGCTGACAGTTCTTATGAATTTTGTTTTCTTTGATCTTAGCAGTTTCTGACACTGACCTCTTAACCCCTTCTGAAAACTCTTGACTCCCACTTCTTTTCTTGACTTAGGGATCATTGTGCTAGTTTTCTTCTTATGTCTCCCAGTTCTTTTTGTTGTTGTTGCCGTTATCTTCTTCAGTAGCTTTTCTTTCTTTCTTTAGGTGTTTTCCTTTTCCCTTCCAAATTTTGGTATTCTGTATATTTCATTCTCTGGATTCTGTATGCTTTTTCTTTTGTGAATATCTCACTTTCTCAGCTTAGCTTTATGTGTTTCATTCTAGTTATGTATACTTTTAGTCCTACCTTTTTTCCCCAAATGCCAATTTTATATTTCTAGTCACTTGTTAGTCTCAGTTGAATATCCTACTAGATATATGATGCCTGAAATCAAATTGTTTTCATTTGAAAAATGTTTATTGAGCATTGACTTTATGCTAGGGCTTGTGTTTATAGTACGAGATAATCTTAATTGCTCTATTCAATATTGTAAAAAAATTGCATGTAAATAATTATTTTCATTATGGCAGTGGATTTTGGTGTTTATTTGCATGTGCAAACCATGATGAGAAAATAGAAGATATGCCCATGTTTATCAAGTTGAATAATGGGCGCACATTGTATAGTAGGGACCACTGATGGATGTAGGAATTTGATAAATGAATAAAAGTTTTATATAAGAAAAAGCTGCAATAATTTCCAAGCAGTGGGAGCAGCAAGTCTCAAAGCATAAGGTTTGAGACAACACAAGTTTGGGGAACTATAAATACTCAGCATTACTCCAGCATAATATGCCAGAGAGTTAATGTGAAAGATGAGACTGGACACTTACATAAAGAAGTCTCCAAATATGAAGATCCTTGTATATTGTGCACAAAATACTTCAGTTTTCATCTGCTCAAAATTGGCAGAGAAAAAAAAATTTGAAGGAAGTAATAACGATCTTTTTTATAAAAGAAACCTTAAATTGGAATAAGAATTTAATGAAAAGACGTGTTGTATGAATACAAGTCTAGAATAAAAATAACTAGAAAAGTGGATATTGAAATAGGTGAAGCCTAAACCAAGACAGTGACCATAGAGTGGAAAAGAAAGAGAATATATTTAGAGATGAGTAATAGAAATAAACCAAACATTTATTTGACTTACTGAATATAAATAAAAGAACCAAAAGTACTTGGGAATTGGGTAGTTGTTAGGAATAGCATTGATGGTGGTGTCTAAGATGATTCGTTCCTTCTTGACAGTACATTGTTCTTTTTTTTTTATGCTGAAAACTTTTGATGCTTCCTCTCCCTTACCTTTTACAGCCAATAAATCCTCATGCTAGTTGTTCTTTGAGCTACTCTTTGAAATGATACCTCCTTCCACCTCAGTGACTGTGTCACTTGTTTCTGTTACTCATTTTGACTTTATCATAACCTGCTTTATGTTGTTGACAAGGATGGCAAGTGCAAGATCACACAAACTTTTGTTTCCCCTACAATGTTTACACAATCGTTAAATATTCTGATTATTGATTAGTCAGTTATCTCTGTAATTTTTACAATTGGCCTATAATGTGAATAGAATCAGTGGTTAAAATTAGGTGAATAGTGCAATGTGTGTCAGTTTATCTGTGTCATTTTGGAATTGATGAGGTTAAAATACCTAGATTTTATACTTATCCCCTGTCTAGAACTTTTGCAAAAGTGTGAGGAAGCTGGTTTTCAAGAAAATAAACTTTATGTTCTCCTAATTTACATTTTGTTTTGTTGGTATACATTTGAATTGCCAACATTTGGGGAAAAGCCTGATCAGAAATAAACTTTCCATTTTCTTGCGTACCAGTTACATCTTTTGTATATTTTAATTTATATCTGTTGACAAACACATATGGATATATTTAGTACTAATGAGTTTTTTAATGACCTAAAATAAAATCAGTTGCATTAGCAGATATATTAGGTTTTAATTTAATTTATCCTAAAGTTAAGTAAATGTTAAATTTTGTATTAAATAAACTACTTCCTCTTGAAACTTAAATATTCTCTCTATCCTCTCTAATAAACAATGGATTTATTACCTGTGAGTCTGTGTTCTTTATGTAGAGCCAACGAAAGAAAATGTTTTGAGGAACTATTACTCGCAATTATCTCAAATGTACCCCCACTTCAAAGTTGGGTAATTGTTTGAAAGAAAGATTATGTAAATGTATTTTATTGAAGTACAAACTGGCCATTTTTTAAACTGCCATAATTTCCTTTTTTGTTTTTAAATTAAGTCTATAAATTCTTGGTTTCTTTAGGGCATTGAAAACATAAAAAATGAAATTGAAGATGCGAGTGAACCTTTGATAGATCCTGTGTATGGACATGGCAGGTAATTAACCAAACTCTTATGATCTCCTTTGAGAATCTTAGTTTTTCGGAACTTAAGGTAAAACGTGAGTGAGGTGAATTTTCTTGTCAGTAGTGTTGAGAGCATGAAGTCTACAGGTTTGAGCAGTCTTGGGCTTTTTGTATTGTTTTCCTTCATGTATTGCTTGCTTTATGGATTAGATGTTAGCTTCCAGTTTAAGCTTACAGTGCATTGCATTTATTGTGTCAAGTTTTTAAGATAATAGGTATTTTAACAAATTCTGCTTTGTTTCAATTATGAAATTTTTTAAAAAGATGGAATTCACTACTTTGAATCAGAAACAATTTCCTTACCTATTTGAAAATAGTTTCTTATTTGGGAGGGGAAAAAAAAAATCCCCATTTCCTCTCAGGCCATTCTTCCTCTCAAGTTTTTTTATAGCTTATTTTTACCAAAACCAATAAAAACATTGATAGATCATCTGCTTTTTCTTTTTCTTTTCTTTTTTTTTATTTTAGTGGGGATTGAACCCAGAACCCAGAGGTACTTTACCATTGAGCTATATCCCCAGTCCTTTTTATTTTCCTATTGAGAGTCTAAGTTGCTGAAGGTCTTGCTAAGTTGCCTGCCCAGGCTGGCCTTGAACTTGCAATTTTCCTGCCTCAGCCTCCCAAATTGCTGGGATTACAGGTACTACCACACCCAGCTGATAGTTAATCTACCCTAATACATGCGTCCTTCTTTTAGACCATTCTGCCTCAGAGGTTAAAATTCACATATCTTCCATCAAAGACAAAGCATAATAATAATTACATATTTTTAAGATGATAGTTAATTATCAATCTGAGTATCATTTTTATCCATTTTAAATATGATATCTTAAAGTTGTTGAATTCATATGATTATATAGAATAATAGTTGCCATTGTGGCAATGCATTTAACAAGACTAACTATATAAAATGGAAAATATACTCCCCCTAACTTTGTTTCTTAACATTATTTAATGTAAAAAATTACTTTATCCTTTATCATAGAAATTACTTGACTTGAAAACTAGCTTTATCCATATTTTAATTGCCTTTTAATTTTTATTAATAGCCAAAGTTTAATTAACCTCCTACTGACGGGACATGCTGTTTCTAATGTATGGGATGGTGATAGAGAATGCTCAGGAATGCGTAAGTATATTTGTGTTTGTTTTATTATTAATATTTCAGTAGAACACAGTTGATTATTATTCATCTATGCAGTGTCTGTACATGACTTAGAAGTTAAGGTAAGTGCTTTCTGATAAAAGAATCCTGTGCAGTTGCCAAGACACCATGGCATCAAGGATATAAGTTTTGGAGTCAGGCAACATTGGGGTACAGTTCCAACCAAGTATAGCTTTAGTCAGGCTATTGAAGTACTCAAGCCTTTTGTATCTCTAGTATGATATTGGGTTTGTAAGACTAACTTCTTGAGAAAAAATAACAACTCTATACACATAGCACAGATTTATTTGGGGACATATTGCAGTTGTCACTGAAAATGGGGGAAATTACAGATTATTGTGATTTGAAATATTTGCCTGAAGAGCCTAGTGGCTTTTCCTATTACTTTTTTTTTTTTAAATATTTATTATTTTTTTAGTTGTAGGTGGACAGAACATCCTTATTTTATTTTTATGTGGTGCTGAGGATCAAACCCAGTGCCTCACGCGTGCTAGGCAAACACGCCACCACTGCGCCACAACCCCAGCCCCTTTCCTATTACTTTTAATAAGCATAATTTCCTTTAAAATGCTGGGAAATTTTCAATTTATTATTGGTCAGTCTAAATTTTTTTAATTTACTCATTCACCTTATATTGAATAACTACTGTGTGCCTCTTATTGAAATATTTAGAGTAGGACGTGAAGCCGGATAATTCCTTTTTTTTAATTTTCTTTTTTTCAGTTGTAGATGGTCACAAATATCTTTATTTTTTTATATGGTGCTGAGGATCAAACCCAGTGCCTCATGCCTGCGAGGCAAGCACTCTACCACTGAGCTACAACCCCAGCCCGCGAAGCAACTATTATGATTGAGAAAATAAGTTACTACTGCTTTTTGCTCCCATTTAGATGATTCTTAAGTTTGATTTTTTCTCAGACTTTAGAAATATGTATAGTTAACAGAAACATGAAAGGATACAGTGTTAAGAAAAGTAAAATTTATGGAATGTCAGAATTTAAAAAAAAAAACAAACTGTAATGGAATCCAGTTATTTTCCTATATCAGAGACTTAAGACTTAAGAACTAACTTCATTTCCATTTTAGTCATCGTTTTTGTTGCTATGACCAAAAGACCTGATAAAAAAATTTTAAGGAAGAAAGTTTATTTGGGGGCTCATAGTTGCAGAGTTCTCAATCTGTAGATGGCTGATTGCATTGCTCTGGGCCTGAGGTATGATGAAAGAATGTGGTGGAGCAAAGTGGCTCAGAACATCCTACCAGGAAGCTGAGAGAGAGCGAGCTCTCTTCTCACCAGGACAAATACATACCCTAAAGACACACCCTAATGAACCACCTTCCAGCCATACCCCATCTGCCTACAGTTACCACCTGGTTAATCCCTATGGGGAAGTTAATGCACTGATTAGTTTCAGGCTCTCATAACCTAATCGTTTTATCTCTAAACCCTCTTTCATTGTCTCACACATGAGCTTTTGGGGGCATCTAATATCTAAACCATGACAATTACTGACAGGTAATATATGCAAAATTATTCACTTAGAGGTAAGGTTAGAATGAGAGCCTAGTTTTGCTAATTTATGGCAAGTGACATAGCTTAAGATGCGAAATTTTCTTTTAATGCTGAGTAATATTCCATTGTGTATATATACCACAGTTTCTTTATCCATTCATCTATTGAAGGGCATCTAGGTTGGTTCCACAGTTTAGCTATTGTGAATTGTGCTGCTATAAACATTGAAGTGGCTGCATCATTGTATGCTGTTTCTAAGTTCTTTGGGTATAGACCAAGGGGTGGGTTGGCTGGCTCAAATGGTGGTTCTATTCCAAGTTTTCTAAGGAATCTCCATACTGCTTTCCAAATTGGGTGCACCAATTTGCAGTCCCACCAGCAATGTATGAGTGTGCCTTTTCCTCCACATCCTCTGCAAAACTTGTTGTTTGTATTCTTGATAACTGCCATTCTGACTGTCATGAGATGAAATCTTAGAGTAGTTCGATTTGCATTTCTCTAATGGCTAGAGATGTTGAACATTTTTTTGTATATTTGTTTATTGATTATATATCTTCTGAGAAGTTTCTGTTCAGCTCCTTAGCCCATTCATTGATTGGGTTGTTTTTTGGTATTTTCTGGAGATCAGTACTCTGTTGTGCATGTGGCAAAAATTTGTTCCCAGAATGTAGGCTCTCTGTTCACCTCATTGATTGATTGTTTTGCTGAGAAGAGGCTTTTTAGTTTGAATCCATCCCATTTATTGATTCTTGCTTTTATTTCTTACACTTTAGGAGTCTTGTTAAGGAAGTCAAGGCCTAATCCAACATGATGAAGATTTGGGCCTACTTTTTCCTCAATTAGCCACAGAGTCTCTGGTCTAATTCCTATGTCCTTGATCTACTTTGAGTTTTGTGCATGGTGAGAGATATGGGTTTAGTTTCATTTTTCTGCATATGGATTTCCAATTTTCCAGATGAAGAGGCTATCTTGGGAAAAATAGTTATTTTGTTACTCTGTTCTCTGTAATTAAGCTCATCCTCTTCTTAGAGCTTTATTCTGATGCATAGCTGAAAGCATTTCATCCTGTCCATTAAAGATATCTCAGTCCCTCTTGAGTAATAGGCAGGTTTCTTTGTTCTCTCTGCCTCTCATGTTGGCTTCTGCTTACTTCCTGCTTTCTTCTTTCTTTACAGAATAAGTTTGTTAATTATCTAAGTTTTTGTTCTTGATATATGCATATTCATCCTTTTCTCTTTCTTGAAATATTGCTGTTCAAGGCTGCCATCTTGCTGTGAGTACTCAAGTATAGTTTAAAAATCAAAGCTCAGCAATTGCTTTGAAATATTTTGGAAAAGAAAGTAGCATATATTTTTTGCATTTTCCCTTAATCATTAGGAATATTGACTTAAAGTTCAGTTACCTAAACTTAAAATCAAAATCAGTACATTCATTTGGCGTTTATTTGTTTCCTGGTAACATGTTTGGAGATATGTACTACAGGAAGAATTCATAGAAAGAACTGTTTTCCCTCAAATGCTTATACACTTTGTCCTAGGGAGACAAGAACATGTAAGCAAGTAACTATGGAATAAGGTCAAATGAAGCATGTTGAAATTAAGTACCACAGACATTCAGAAGGAGAAAACATCTGGATTTAGCTTGTGGGTAAGCAGACTTCAGGAGTGAACATTTTAATAGCCATATAGAATGAACAGAAGAGCATTAGGGAGAAAGTGCAGTTATATTTAGGATCAAGGAGGCAGAGCAGTTAGAATACAGTAGTGTGGTTTTTAATTCTGACTATACATCATCATTTGGGGAACTTAAAAATAAATGAATGTTGGGCATGGTGTGGCATGCCTATAATCCTAGCAGCTCAGGAGGCTGAGGCAGGAGGATTTGCAAGTTCAAAACTAGCCTCAGCAACTTAGCAAGGCCCTAAGCAACCCAGTAAGACCCTGTCTCTAAATAAAATATTAAAAAGGGCTGGGGATGTGGCTCAGTGTTTGAGTGACTGAGTTCAATTCCCAGTACCAAAAATAAAAATAATAAAAATGTATGAATACTCAAGAGTCCAACTGGGAACAGTTATATTAGAATCTCTAGGTGGTAGACCATGGACATATAATTTAAAATTTCTCCTAGATGATTTTTGATATGTAGCAAGGTTTGAGGATAAAGTGGATTAGAGCATTGTATATAGGACAGACTAGTCAAAGGAAGGATTATCAACATAGGGTAGGCTAAGAACATAGAAGCTCTAGAATGCTATAAAGTTTAAACCTTAGTTGACAAGTATTAGAAGAAGTTATTCAAGGCATTGAACAGAGAAATAACATACAACTTATAAATCAAAACCCTTTATCTGAGACAAGAATCACCTGATTATCTCAATAGATGCTGAAAAAGCATTTGACCAAATATGGCATCCATTCATGTACAAAACACTAAAAAAACTAGGGATACCCGGGATACCTAGCAACATACCTCAACATTGTAAAAGCTGTGTACATTAAATCCAAGACCAACATCATTCTAAGTGGAAAAAAAAAAAAAACGGAAAGCATTTCCTCTAAAAATGAGCAAGACAGAGATACCCTCTTTTACCACTCAAACTATCTCTATTTGCTGATTACATGATCCTATGTTTAGAAGACCCAAATACTCTACCAGAAACTTGTAGAACTGATAAATGAATTCATCAAAGTAGCAGGATATAAAATTAACAACTTTAAATCAATTGCATTCCTATACACCAATGATGAATCAGCTTCAAGAGAAATTAGGAAAACTGTCTCATTCACAGTAGTATCAAAAAAATAAAATACCTGGGAATCAATCTAACAAAAGTGGTGAAAGACTTCTACAATGAAAACTACAGAACACTAAAGAAAGAAATTGAAGAAGACCTTGGAGGATAGAAAGATCTCCCATATTCTTGGATAAGCAGAATTAATATTACCAAATTGGCCTTGCTATAGATACTATACAGATGTACCACAATTTCTATTGAAATTTGAATGATATTCTTGATAGAAATAGAAAAAGCAGTTATGAAATTTATTTGGAAAAATAGGAGTCCCAGAATAGCCAAAGCAATCCTTAGTGAGAAAAGTGAAGCAGGAGGCATCACAATACCAGACCTTAAATTATACTACAGAGCTAGTAACAAAACAACATGGTATTGGCACCAAAACAGACATGAAGATCCATGGTACAGAATAGAAGACACAGCTATACCCACATAAATAGTTATCTTATAGTAGACAAAGGCACCTAAACATACATTGGAGGAAAGATAGCCTCTTCAACACATGGTGCTGGGAAAACTGGAAATTCATATGTAGCAGAATTTTTATTTAACGACTATCTGTTACCCTGCAAAAAACTCAACTCAAAGTTGGTCAAGACCCAGGCATTAGACCATAAACTCCATGCCTGCTTGAAGAAAATGTAGGCCTAACCCTCCATCATGTTGGCTTAGGAACCAAATTCCCCAACGAGACTCCTAAAGCACTAGAAGTAAAATGAAGTATCAATAAATGGGATGGTATCAAACTGAAAAGCTTCTTCACAGCAAAGGAAACAAGAGCAAGCCTACAGAATGGAGAAAATCTTTGCCACCTGTGCCTCGAGCATTAATGTCTAGGATATATAAAGAATTCAAAAAACTTAACAGCAAAAACCCAAATAACTCAATCAATAAATGGACAAAGGAACTGAACAGACACTTCATGGAAGAAGAAATATGATTGGTTAACAAATATATGAAAAAACATACATGTCTAGCAATTAGAGAAATGCAAAGTAAAATTAAGCTGAGATTTCATCTTCAGTTAGAATGGGAATTATCAAAAATAGAAGTAGCAATAAATGTCAGCAAGGATGTGGGGCAAAAGGTACACTCATACATTGCTGTTGGGACTGCAAATGGGTGAAAATACTCTGGAAAGCAGTATGATGATTCCTCAGAAACTTATAAATCAAAACCACTGGAGTGGAACCACTATTTGATCCAGTTATCCCAGTCCTCAGTGTATACCCAAAAGACTTAAAATTAGTACACTACAGTGTTGCAGACATAACAGTTCAATTCACAATAGCTAAGCTATGAAATCAATCTAGGTGCCCTTCAACAGATAAATGAATAAAGAAATTGTGGTATGCGTACACAATGGAATATTACTCAGCCATAAAGAATTATTGTGACGTTTTTCAGTAAATGGATGGACCTGGAGACTATTATGTTAAGCGAAATAATTCCAAAAAACCACAGGTCAAATGTTCTCACTGATGTGTAGACACTAACATACAACAAGGGGCAAAGGGACGAATAGAAGTTCATTGGATTAGACAAGGGAGAATGAAGGAAAGGGAGGGGAACAGGAATAGGAAAGACAGAAATGAATCTGACATAACTTTCCTATGTACATATATGAATACACCACAGTGAATCTCCACATTGTGTCCAATCACAAGACTGGTTTCCTAATTAGAATAAGGTATACTCCATGTTTGTATAAATATGTCAAAATATACTGCACTCTCATCTATAACTAAAAAGAACAAAAAAAAAATCAGCTTGTAGGATATACTGGAATGGAATCACAAATTGCAAGCTGTCGCACCTAGCCTAATCAGGTGAGAGGTAATGTGATGACAAAAGATACAGCAAAGAAGAAAAATAGAGCAACTAATATTTGTGTACTTCATGCTAAGCAGTTTGTTTGGGATTTTATATTTTAAACTTCAGTGTAGTTAAGAAAACTAAAGCCAAATACTTGAGTAATTTTCCCAAAGTCAATCAACAGAGGCCTAAACTACCTGGACTTTTTTTTTTTTTTTTCCAGGTTTTTTAAGTTGTAGACAGACACAATACCTTTATTTTATTTATTTATTTGTATGTGGTGCTGGTGCTGAGGATCTAACCCAGTTCCTTACATGTGCTAGGCAAGTACCCTACCACTAAGCCACAACCCTAGCCCCCACCTGGACTTTTGACCCTCTCTCTAAGGCCTGTTCAGATCCACCATAGCATGTTCCCCTGGTACCACTTTACCTCTGGGATTCAGCATATTCTTTGTATGAAGGAATGGTACAAATAACTAGTAGGTTTTCAAACAAAACGTGTTGAATAAATTAACACAAGAAACATGGCAAGTTGCTTAAAAACACTATGTTTTGATGGAGGAAAAAACAATCTTTGCCTTCAAGTGTTTCAGTTGAAGTGTGATGACAATTCTTGGTGTTGATAGGAATGCTCATTATGCAGTGGTGACAAACATTGAACATTCCAGCTACTGTTAAATATTTGAATGTCTTTTTTGTTCACTTCATTAATATAACTACCCTATGATCATCCTCATTTTACAGATCAGGGAACTGAGGTACTGGGTGGCTGAGCATCTTTTTAATTTTACATAGCTTAATAAATAGCATAGCTGAGGCTTGAAGCACAGTGGTTTGATACTATACAACAACACACTTAATCAGTATGGTATAATCCCTGTTATACTATGTATATTTTAGGCTTGAGTGCTCTCATATATATGTGGAATGGCTTGGAAGAAGTTTATCTTACTTAAATTTCATGATAACCCTGAGAAGCAGATGTTTGTCCCATCGTTAACGAAGCAACTGAGATTGCATCTTTAGTCCAAAAGTTCTTTGGATAAAGTTAATAAAGGAGCCATGCACATGTACATTTCAGTCAAAGAGAATGAAGGCTAAAAAGAGGCTATGAAGTTATCAGTTAGCAAGGTTTTTCTTTAGAAGAATAATTGAGATAGAAACTCTAATAGGGAAAAAATATTTTAGCAATTTAGGGAAGGAAATTTGGTAAAAGGATGAAGAGAAAAGTCTTTTGCCTGATCATAATAAGGGCAAGAGATGATATGCATAACTTTCAAGAGTTAGAAATCTCCTAAATTGTAGACCAGGAAAGAGCCACTTTTAGTAGAAGTAAATGAGGTCAAGAGTATCACTAGCCTAGGGGAGGTGCACAGTCCTTTGAAGAAGTAATATACTGAGAAAAGACAAAGGCATTTTGACCTGCGAAAGAATCGAAATGACATTTTTGAAGCTTGCTCAGAGTGGGTATGCAGAGATATAGTTATAGAAGAATAAAAGAGAAAGGGTTTGAATCAATTGCTGTAAAGAATATAGATTATGAGAAGAATTTTAGAAGGTGCATTTAGCAGCAAGAGTTTAGATCAGATTAACTAGGATTATTTTAAAGTGAATCCTACCAATAAAACTTATAGTTAGGTTTTTTTCCTAGCAAGAAACTCCATTCTGGCAGTGGGAAAAAAAGTGAATATTTTATATTTAACCCAGGAAAGGCCAAGAAGATTCAGTGAAAGATGAACAAGATATTTTTCTCACATCTTAAGGATATCAATGCTTGATCTGTCATGCATAGTAAATATTTTTTCTCATGGTCTGTCTTTTGCCTTGAATTATGGTGAACATTTAGACTGTTTATAATTTTGGCTATTACAAAAAATGCTGTAGTAAACATTGCATATGAGTCTTTCCTATTTATATATTCCTACCAGTTTGATTTCTAAAAGTTGAATGTGTATTGCATATTTAGTCTTTTGTTAAATTTTTATTAATAACTTCATTAAGAGATAATTCACATATGTTTGAACACTTAAAATGTATAATTCAGTGGTTTTTTAGTAAGTTCTCAAGAGTTGTGCAGCCATCACATCAATTTTAAAATATTTTCTTCATCCCCCAAAGAAATTCTGTTCCCATTAACATGCTTCTTTTCATTCCAGCCTTGGTGACTACTAAAATGTACTATTTGTCTCTATTAGATTTGCATGTTTGGGACATTTTTGTAAAAGTAGTACAATGTCTGGTCTTAGTGACTGGATTTTTTTCACATACCATTATGTTTTTCATGTACTGGTACTTCTCTCTTTTTACTGTAAGTAACATTTAATCTTATGGATATACCACATTTATTACTTCATCAATTAACAGATAATTGGAGCATTTCCACTGGACCATTATGTATAATACTGTTCGGGACATTGATGTACATATTTTTGCGAGAACATATTTTAGTATTCTTTACTCTGTCCCTGGGAGTTAAAATCTGAGATCATACGATAATTCATAAGGTTTAGCTTTTTGAGCAACATGTTAAATTTTGATAATGACAAATATCCTTCTGAAATTTGCCACACCAACTAGTAAAGAATAAACTTCCATCTATGAAAAAGAGGTCCCATATTCTGCATCCTGACTAACATCAGAATTGCCAGAATTGTTGATCTTGGACATTTTGTTTGGTCAGTTTGTTTTTTTTTACCAGTGATAGACTTTTAATTTACATTTCTCTGATTTTACTGAGCCTCAGCTTGATTAAATTTTTTCATGTGTTTGTCAGCATTTAAAATTTCTTCTTCTGGGAATTCTCCCCTTCCTGTTGGCATTATGGGCTAAGGAGTTACTTTCTTTCATTCATTTCCTAGTACTCTTTATAAGTTCCCTTTTAGTTGTTTGTATATTAACCGTGTTGCAAATGTTTTCTCCCAACCTTTCCTAGCTCTTGTTAGCTTTGTTAATGATGTCTTTTATTATACGCAAGATTTTCATTTTTATGAGGTTAAATGATTTGGTATAGCTTGGTTTTTTACTTTTTTTTCTTTTTATTTCAATTTTATATTTCTACCACACCAAGATTAAACTGATATTCTCTACTACTTTCTTCAAATGCTTTTGTGAGTTTTGTTTCTTTAGTCTATCTGGATTACTTATAAGGAGAGATCTACCTTTATACCTTTTTTTTTTAGTTTGTTTTGCTTGTTGATGATCAAACCTGGAGCCCTGCCTATGCTAGGCAAGCATTCTACCCTTGAACTACCCCCGCAACCCTACTATTATAGTTTAGATGTGAGGTACTCCCAAAAGCTCGCTTATAAAACAATGCAAGAAAGTCTAAAGGAGAAATGATTGGATTATAGCCTTAACATAATCAGTCAATTAATCCTCCAATAGGGATCAACTGGTAACTGAAGTGGTAGAGTATGGCTGGAGAAGATGGAATTGGGGTGTGGCTTTGGGGTGTATATTTGTATCTGGCAAGTGGAATCTCTCTATCTCTGCTTCTGATCACTATGTGAGCTGCTTCCCTCTGCCACAGTCCTCTGCCATGATGTTCTGCCTCACCTTGAGCCTCTAGGAATGGAGCTGGCCTTCGATGGACTAAGACCTCTGAAACTGTGAGCCTTCAAGTAAACCAAAATAAACTTTTTCTCCTCTATAATTGTGCTGGTTGGATCTTTTAATTACAGCAATAAAATAGCTGACTAAAACAGTAATCGGTACTAGGAGGGGGGCTGTTACTGTGACTAAACTGACCATGTGGTTCAGAAGCTTTTTGAGCTTTTTGAAATTTGTGGGAGAAATTTTGAGATGTTTAACAGTGCAAGCTGGAAATGCTTTAGATTGGTGTAAGCAGAGTTTAGTGAACGATTCTGGTGGGAGCTCAGAAGACCAGAATGCCAATAGGACTGTGCATAGTAAAGAAAGACTCAAGAAGGTTTAGAGGAAAAGGAGGGGACACTATTGGTAATTGGACTAGAGGCCATTCATGTTATGTTCTGGCTGAGAGAAGTTGTCTGCATTTTGCCCATGTCCTGAGACTTTCTGTGAGGCTGATTTAGCGATGGACTACTTAATCTGGTGGAAGAAATTTCTAGGCAGCATAGCATTCAGGCAGTGGCGTGGATATTGCTGGCCACTTTAGGAACAGAAAACAGAACACAAATAATTGAAAAACTTGAACGGCAGGAGTAAAACTAGGGCTAAGAAAGTTGCAGTTGTTAAAGACATTACTGCCACTAGAAAAATGCTAAAGACTTTGCCCAGAGACAGTAAGAAAGATGTCTTGAGGGCATCTCAGGAGCTGGCAAGACTACACTCATCTCAGGTTCAAGATAGTAAAAGTGGAAATCCTCTTGAGAAGAGAGCAGTGGGGAATCTTTCTTGCACAGGGGACCTAGGAAGTTTTTTTCAATATGCTCAGCCACCCAGACACTCAGAGGCTAGTGCAGCCAAAGTCCCTGGAGGCGTGGATACTGCCTGAGATGGTGACAGACCTTGGCATCAGCCACGTGGAGCTGGTTCTGCAGGAATGCAGGCTGCTGGAGTAAGGGGTTCATGGAAGCTTCTACCAAGATTTCAAAGGAAGGCGTGGAAGGCCAGGCAAAGTGCAGCAAGGTCAGAATTCTTGCAGGCTGCCCCTGAGAAGTCAGAGTGTAAAGATATAAGGAGAAAGCTTAAGCTGCAGTGGAGACCCCTAAGATTAAGAAATGCCAGTAATGTGGGACATTGTCCTAGGAAAGCTGCAGGAATTGAGCAGAAGAGACAGGCCAACAGGAAGGCCACTTGGGCTGCAACCAACAAGACCCAGGGGCAGAGCTACACAAGCCCTTTGGAGAGAACATCATGATGCCATGTGCTCCAGATACTGGACATAGAACTACTGGACATAGAACTACAGGACTTGTTTGCCTAGCCAGATTTTGGTCTTGCTTTGGTCCTGTTCTTTCCTTCTATGCCCCTAATTTTGTGAATGGAAATGTTTACTATGTACCATTATGTATTGGATACTTGTAAATTGCTTTTAATTTTATAGGAACTCACAGTGAAAGATTGCCTTGAGCCTCAGAGAAGACTTTGGACTTGAACTTTGAGCAATCTCGAAACTGTTGAGACTATGGGAACTTTTGAAAATGGGCAAAATGTGTTTTGCATTGTCAGATGAGTGCAAACTTTTAGGGGTCAGGGACAGAATGTTTTGGTTTGGATGTGAGGTGTCCCCCAAAAGCTCACATATGAAACAATGCAAGAGGATTTGAAGGAGGAATGATTGGGTTAGAGCCTTAACATAATCAGTGAATTAATCCCCTGAAAGGGATTAACTGAGTGGTAACTGAAGTGGTAGGGTGTGGCTGGAGAAGATGGGAATTGGGGTGTGGCTTTGGGCTATATATTTGTATCTGGCAAGCAGAGATCTCTCTCTGCTTTCTGATCACCATATGTCAGCTGCTTCCCTCTGCAACACTCTTCTGCCATGATGTTCTTCTGCCTTAACTCAAGCTCCAAGGGATGGAGCTGGCCTTCAATGGACTAAGACCTCTGAAAGTGTGAGCCCTCAAATAAACCTTTTCTCCTCTACAATTGTGCTGGTCAGATCTCTTAGTCACAGCAATCAAATAGCCTGCTAAAATACTTACCTTTTTACATTTTCTCAAAGAATTACCCAAAGACCTAATTCTAGTCAGTTCTCCACAGATAGGAAACAACTCCATAATCAAAAATCAAAATTCCCATATTTGTGAGTCATTCTTTTAATTCATGTATTCTACTGATGTATTTGTGAGGTCATATGTAAAAGTATGCTGTTACGTTGTATGATAGTATATTTTGATATTTGTTAGCATGTTTCCTGATATTGTACTTTTTCAAAATTATCAGTACTGGAGGTTATAGTTCCGTAAACTACATGCTTAGACACCAGGTGCCCTGGGTTCAGTTCAGCACATGCACACGCACACAAATTATAGTCATTCCTACACTGTGTTTTTCAAATGAACTTTTCCCTATATTTTCTGGTTCTTGTACTAAGAAGTTTGTGAGGACTTAGATTGAGGTCACGTTGAACTTGTGCATGATTTTAAAAGAAATGACAACCCTACAATATTGAATCTTCCTGTCTTGTTTCATATGTCCTTTAGTAAAAATATAGTGTTTATCACATAGATCATATAGGTCTTGGTTCTCTGTGCTTCATTCTACCCCAGATGTTAACACTATCTTTTGCTTCTGCAGTAGATAGAAATACACTGCAATAAAACTAATTGCCCTCTTTGCATTGTTGCCCACTCCCTCAGACTTTCACATTGGCTAGTGTGGTATTTTTCGATCATGTTTGTGTCTCACTTAAAACCATTTACTGGCTGCTTCTCCTTGCACTTAAAATGAAACCCAAATTCCCTTACTAGGACTGAGATCTTTTCATGTTCTGTTTCCTGTCTACCTACTAACTGTCTTCATTTTGTACCACTGCTTGTCTTTTGAACTGAAGTTGTTTTTGTTTTGTTTTTTTTCCCCTATAGATGAGTTTTCCCATGAACCCTTTTCCACCTTAAAGGAATCCCTCTGTATTTTACAGTCTGTATTGTTTGTATTGTACATTTTTTATTTTTGTATTTTTATTTTGTGATTATTTTTCTTAATATTTTCTTTTTGTCATATGAGATTGATATAGAAGTGTCAACTGTTATAAATCAGAAACCTAGAATTTTTTTGTTTTGAAATTAAAATCAATATTGTAGTCTATCAAGGCATAGTTATTTGAAGTTCATGAATTCATTATACATAGCAAATAACAATATAAACATTAAGGGATACAATTATTTTTAAATTCTTTTATTGAGTAATGAGTTGCAATTAAGTGGCTAGGTGCTGTACAAATTTGAAAAGTATTTGGTTTATAAAAATTAATAGATGAGCCGGGCGCACTGGTACATGCCTGTAATTCTAGCGGCTCAGGAGACTGAGGCAGGAGGATTGTGAGTTCAAAGCCAACCTCAGCAAAAGCAAGGTGCTAAGTAACTCAGTGAGACTCTGTTTCTAAATAAAACACAAAGTAGGGCTGGGGATGTGGCTCAGTGGTCAAGTGCTCCTGAGTTCAATCCCTGGTACCCTCTTCAAAAAAAATATATAATAGGAGAAAAGATCAGAAATGCTATTTTTCTCAAATCTTCTTGGCAAAAATAAGTTTAATTGGAACCAGGTTGCCAGATAAAATATGCATTTCATATTTTAAAAATCATCTTTAGTATCAGTATGTCTCCATAAAAAATTTGGAATATACTTATTCTAAATAGTGGTTTTTATCTGAAATTTGAATTTAACTGGGTGTCCTTATTTTGTTTTTGTTAATTTTAAGAGTGCTAGCTGGATACCAGGTTGAGCCATCTAAATTCTTAGGAATACAGCAGACTACCAGTGTGTTTTAAAAGCTCAAATATGGCTCAAATTGTAGGTACCTTTACCTATAAGTGAAATACTGAATCCTTTTTTGGTATATTCTTATATTTTAGCTCTCCTAACATTCTTATTTTAAAAAGTCATTTTTAAAAATTTTTAACTACAGATTCTTTACTCAAAGACCCTCCATAATATCATCTATGAACTCATGATTCTCCTGTCTCAGCCTCCCAAAGTTGCATTTTGCTTTCCTGACACTTACCAGATCCTACCTAGTCTCTTACTCCTCTAATTGCCCTTGAGAGGATCTGATCATCCATCCTTGCTGGGATACCTTTGTATTTTTGCACTATGCTTAGCATGTTCTTTTCAATACTTGGCACTCAGGTTTGTTTGTTAAATAAATGTAGGACAGTTGACTGGTTTCCAAGAGTATATAATTTGAAAGTTCCAAGAGAGATTCCTATAGACACTCTCAGCATAATTGATAGTGAAAGAGAGGACTATAAAATAGCAAACTCAAGTACTTGGAATGTAAAACTCTGTGTAGAAGTTTAGTTTATTTCATTGACTTAATCAGATATGTATAGACGGGGACTGATCTTTGAGATGTGATTTAATGCTAGGCTAAGAAAACCAGGTTAGAAAATCCTAAATATACTCATAGTGTTAAAAAAGTGAATTCATAGAAGCAGAAAGTAGGATGGTGGTTACCAGGAGATGAGGTAAGTTGGTGACATGTTGGTCAAAGGATACAAAATTTCAGTGAGGTGGAATAAGGTTAAAAGGTCTGTTGTACAATATGGGAACTGTAGTTAATGACAAGCACTTAAAAATCAGAGTAGATTTTAAGTGTTCTCATCACAAAAAATAAATATGTGAGTTAATACATTTATTAATTAGTTGGATTCAGCCATCCTACAATGTATGTATATTTGGAGACATGTTCACTATAAATATATAGTACTTTTATTTGTTAATGAAAAAGAAAAATATATATTATAGTTAGGCTAAAGAAGAGTCTTATTTCTTTGACACTGTTTATTTATACTCTAACATGTAGCACTCCTAAAAATTCAGTCAGAAATTAGATGAGTCTTTCAAGGTTTGTTTTTTTACTCTCATAAGATAATAACCCAATATTGGGAAAATATATATATAACAATTATTAGAATTTTCTGCAAGTAAAGAATAAAATAAATAATCTTTTGAAACTTATTGAGTCTTATACAAATAAATTCTATAAAGTTGTAATTTGTGAGAATATTATATTCTTGGTGTATTATAACTTGATATTAAACCTTAATGATACTTTTTAACTGTCAAAAGAAGATAATTTTAAGTATATACTCTTTTTAAGAAAATAGGCTTAATATATTTTTTAAACATTATCATCTAAACTAGATGCCTAAGCATGTGATTACTGATCTATTTTGAAAAATTTAGTACAAAAGATTTATGAAAAGCTAGTTTGCTATATGTAATAAAATATATACTGTTCTAGATATTTGTTTAAACTCAAATGGATAATGTAGTAACAAATAACAACACTAGGTGGTAGTAATTGATTTTAGAAATTAATGTTTCTCAACATGTATTCTTCTTGGAACGTGAACATTTAGTACTACTTACATTTCAGTGGAAAAAGGCGAGATGTTTGCAAAGCCACCAAGGATCCATCTACCTCTTTGGGCTATTCACCTACACTCTGTTTTATTTCCTAAAGATTATCAAAATGTTTGGTCCTATGTCCTTTATATCCTTAAAAATCACTGAGGATCCCAAAGAGGTATTACTTAGAGATTATAATTTTCATGTTAGAAATTACAACTGAGAAATTTAAAAATATGCAGTAATCCATTTTAAAATAATATACCCATTACTTGTAATACTTTTAATTAAAAAACTTTCAAAACAAATTAATAACAATGAACTTGTTTTAAATTTTTGCAAATTTGTTTTTTATTTGTTGTTTATACATGACAATAGGGTGTATTTTGACATATTATCCATACATGGAGTACAACCCATTCCAATTTGGATCGCATTCTTGTGGTTGTACATGATGTGGAGTTATACTAGTCGTGTATTCATATGTGAGCATAGGAAAGTTATGTCCAGTTCATTCTGTCTTTCCTATTCCCATATCCCTTCCCTTCCCCCCATTCCCCTTTGTCTAATTATATGAACTTCTGTACTCCCCTACTTATTCTCCCTTATTATGGGTTAGCATCCACACATCAGAGAGAACATTCAGCTTTTGGTTTTTTGTGATTGGCTTATTTCACTTGACATGATAGTCTCCACTTACATCCATTTACCAGAAAATGCCATAATTTCATTCCTTTTTATTGCTAAGTAAGAGTCCATTGTGTATATGTACCACATTGTATTTTTTTTTTTTTTTTTGTACTGGAGATTGAACTCAGGGGCACTCGACCACTGAGCCACATCCTCAGCCCTATTTTGTGTTTTATGTAGAGACAGGGTCTCACTGAGTTGCTTAGCGCCTCACCCTTGCTGAGGCTGGCTTTGAACTCGTGACTCTCCTGTCTCAGCCTCCCAAAGTGCTGGGATTGCAAGCATGAGCCACCACACCCGGCTCACATTTTCTTTATTCATTCATCTTTGAAGGGCACCTAGGTTGGTTCCATACCTTGGCTATTATGAATTGAGCTACTGTAAACATTGATATGAGTGCATCGCTGTAGTATGCTGAGTTTAAGTCCTTTGGGTACAAGCTGAGGAGTGGAATAACTGGGTTAAATGGTGGTTCCATTCCAAGTTTTCTGAGGAATCTCCATACTGCTTTCCAGAGTATTTGTACCAATTTGCAGTCCCACTAGCAAAGTATGAGTGTACCTTTTTATCCACCTTCTTGCCAATGTTTATTACTACTTGTATCTTGATAATTGCCATCTGACTGGAGTGAGATGGAATTTCAGTGTGGTTTGCTGGATTTTCATATCTGCTTATGAATTCAATCTATTGTATATAACAAATCATTTAGGTCTATAAAACTCCAATCTGCATTCATGAGAGAATAAGAATAAAGCAGTTAATACTATATTATGAAAATCATTTGGATCTCTTCCTGAAAAGGGTCCTTTGGATCCCAAAGAGTCCTAAACTATAATATAAGAACCATTGCTCTAACTCATCTGTGCCTGGAAGAAGCTAGTGACAAAATACAAACTATTATGCATGCCCTTTATTAATTTTTAATTTACAAATCTAAAAAATTAAACTACAAGTTCTTTGACTTAGACCATGTAGATGTTGTACTTACGAAAATGTAGTGAAATATTTATGACTGAAAGTTAATATTCACATTATGTTAATTGATAAAATATAATATCCTAATAGAAAATGGACAAGACATGACCAGATTGCAGAAAGAATAATACAAAATTTTCACAGTGAATGTAAATTTTAACCAGGAAAAAATTCTGTAAATGTGGAACTAGATATATTTATTATATTTCTGCTTAATGTATGTTAGGTAAACGCTACAGTCTCTGAAAAAAAAATTTTTTTTAAATATTTTTTAGTTGTAGGTGGACACAATATCTTTATTGATTTATTTTTATGTGGTGCTGAGGATTGAACCCAGTGCCTCACGCATGTGAGGCAAGCGCTCTACCACTGAGCCACAATCCCAGCCCTGAAAAATTTTTCTCATCTCTGTGAAATAATCTGTTACCTCTTCATTCTGTCCATGCTTGCTTCCTTCTTATCCACCTTCATGACTTTAAATCTAACCTCTGCTGAGATTCCCAAATCTCTATATCTAATCCTGGCTTGCCTGTCCTATGCCTTCCAGTTGTTTGTCCCACTTTAGAAGTCCTAAAGATGCCTCAGTCACAGCTTGTCTAAAGGTAAAGTCATGTTTCCTAATCATACAATACCAGAATATACTTCATACTTCTTTCTTTTAGTTAATCACTGTTTATCAGGTTCCCCGGGCTAAATGTATTTAAGGAAGCTTTGACAAATGTTTAACTTCTTAAATACATTCATTTTTCATACCTCTTTGCCATTTTCTCTGCTTTGAATTTTCTTGTTACTTCTTTTTGGCCTAGAAAACTCCTGTGTATGCTTCAGGATACCACTCTTGGAAGCCTTCCCTGACACTGTAAGCAGGTGCTCACATACTGCAGTGTGTGTGTGTGCGCATGTATACACAGAGCATAAACATTTTTTTTTCATTTGTTTCTTGGTAAACTCTTAGTCTTTATAGGACAGAGACTATTTTCCCTTCATTATTTCTCCTATCTTAAGCATACTACTTGTGTCCATTTATAAGAGAGAGGGATAGCATGAAATATCCATGTTTTAATTGTGCTACCCAATGATAAATTTTACTAAACAAGCATATCCATTTGTTTTTCAAAATTAGAGTCAATTCAAGTTAACCTTTTTGCATGGATATCAGTCTCTGTTTTTACCAATAATTCTGTGGATTTCAGGAAAGAAATTATTAAACAACTTAACATTGAATATAAAGTTTTATAAATATACTTAATATACATCACCCTTATCCATCACAAAGATGATCTACTGGTGTTTTATAATTAGTGGTAATACAACGATTTGATGTTACCTCTTTATAAATATGTGCTAAGTTTTAAAGTATACTTCCAAGTAATAGTAAGCATTTTGGTATAGCATAAATATATATGAATATTTAAACACATACATACATTTAAGTACTCAGGTTTATATACAAATACAATTCTAAGTTTTTATTTTTGTTTTTGTTTTATTTTGCAGAACTTCTTGGTATACATGAGCAAGCAGCTGTAGGATTCTTAACATTAATGGAAGCTTTAAGATATTGTAAGGTAAACTGATTTTTAAGATATTTTGAAAGTTTTTTTTTCATGTGTCCTCTGTCATAGATAATATTTTTGTTCATGTGATGGCACACTTTAACTTCATACTACCATTCTCTTCATTTCCTTTCTGGTCTCCTAGCTTAAACTGACAAGGTTAAGGATGTTAAGCTGACTGATCCTGAGATTCCTGTGAGAGAAATAGGGACAGAATTCAGAATAACATAATACATAAAATATACAATATGAAACAATAAAATAATGTATTAAATAAAGACAATTGAATATAAATTCTTTGTGTAGCCTGGAGAAAAACAAAGCACTGTTTCATTAAAAATAGGTATGCTTAACCAAAACAATTGATAGTATTTCATCAGGCAAAGAAAAAGAATTTACTAAATGCCTGAAATTTTAACTTTTCTCTTTTCCATCTGAAAAATGATTTTAATCTAAACAAAATTCCAAGCATTTCATAAACATTACACTCTTTATTATATGTGCTAGTTAGTATTAGGAACTGCCATGAAACTCTCATTTATTGCTATACATTTCATTGCCTTCCTATATAATCTGAAATAACCATTGAGTATTTTAAATAGTTTTAAAAGGGGTTTAAATCACTAATGATTTGCACTTAATAAGATATAATCTTGGAGAAAGAAGATGGATCTAATTTTTTTCCTCCAGTTTGGAATGGGGGTTCTATAGCAGAAGTTCTGGTGGTTGGTGATTAATTTTAGTAACAATAATAAAGCTCTTGCCTCCTCCCCTCATCCCCTCGTTCTCTTCTCCCTGCCAGTGTTTTGTTTTTATTTCTTTTGGATGACATTTTTCTTAAATGACAATACTTGAGTGCAGCGTAGGTGTAATAATCAAATAGAATTCATCTCACCCTAATTCGCTAGTAGTGATCATATAGCTAAACAATTGCAGCTCCTTTATTTTAAGTCACTTTAATTGTACAAGCCAATGCTACTGAGAAAGCCTGGCAACTAGAGTCAAACTGTGCCCCCTTCACCTCACCATACACATTCATGTATCCCAAAAGAAATTGTGTGTGTTTTGGAGGAGGTTAGATTGTAGAGATTTTATATTTTTAAATATTTTTCACATAGTCAGTGAGATTCTGATGGTATGGACCCTGTCTTTCCAACTGATCTCTTGCCACTTTCCCAAACATGTCAATGTTTAGGAAATATCTTGGATATTTTATTTAGATGGAACCATGTAGTATATAACCTTTTGTGTCTGCATTAATATTTTCAATGTTTATATTTTAGTGTGTATTAATACTTCATTCCTTTTTATGACCAAATAAACAGTAAAATGTGTGCATCCTTTCATCAATTTATATCTAGATGGTTTTCATTTTTAGTTATTATGAATAATGCTACTATGAATGTTTATATACTCTTTTATTGTAAGCGTATGTTTTTATTGCTTTTTAGTGTATATCCAGGAGTAAAATTGAGTGGTCATATGGTAATTTTGTTTAAACTTCTTGAGAAATTTTCAAATTGTTTTTCAAAGTGATTACAGTATTTTTGCACTCTATTATTTTTATTATAAAACACTTCATGAGTTCGGCATTCATTTACCGTTTAACCCTACTACATAAAATCTTCTTTTAATTTTTATTTTAAATTCATACACATGCTTTTTCTAAAAAAGAAATAGCATCTATACTGTTTACCACAGGAGGCAGCATGAGGGTGGAAACCTACCCAAGTACAAGTCAGAAAACATAATTTCTAATTCTATCTCTGTAGTAGTTGCTTAAATTCAGACCAGGCACTGATCTTGTGTGTTTCTTAGCTTCCTTATGTATATGTTGAAGGACTTGCAGTGCTCATTGCTAAAATCCCATTAAACTCTAAAAACTGATGAAGGGTTTCAGGTTTTTGTTGTTGTTGTTCTTTTTCTTTTGTTCTTCTCTTCTGTCCCCAAACCATTCTTCCTTACTGTTTCAACATCACTACATTAGCACTAACTCATCCCTCCTGACATGGGGCAAAGATACTAATTTTTCTATCCATGAATACAAGAGTGCCTATTTTGCACTTCCCTCCTACTGATAAGAATAAATTCCACAGGGCCATGGTGGTGGTTGAAGCAGAGACTGCTGACCGATTAGGAAAGAATAATTGGTTCTGACAGCTGCAAGTAGCCACTTTGGAATTTCTCAATTATAGGCAGTCTCTGTGAGAAAAGAAAATTCAGCAAATTTGATTGGTAAGATTAGTTGTTGTTAAGGTATCTGATCTCATAAGCATGTGGCATTGATAGATATACACATGATGGATTTTATAAATCTATTCAGTATTAAACATTTTATCAATTACACACACAAAATTATGCTTTTGAGTTTTTGCTACTCGTGACTCTAAATATATAAAATCTTGAAAGAAGACTATAAGTATGGCTTTTTTTTACATTTAAAGAAACTATTCCTTTTATAAAACTTGAAGAGTCAAATGATAAATATTCTCTTATATTACATGTTTTAGGTTGTACAGTTTTCTTGAGAAATTTTTATATTACCCTATATTCCTTGAGGAAAAGGATGGCCCTATGTTATTTTTCCTTTGCTTTTCATAAACCTCATTTGTTAATTTATAATTTTCTTTACAAAATAATTATCAAGTTTATGACTTTTAAATTATCAAGTCTTTAATATAGTTTTTTAATTTAATTTTTTAATTATAATTTTATTTATAGTTTTTTAATTATCAGGTTTTTAACTTTTAAAAAGTAAAAATTTTAGAAGGTATCATTCTATCTAGAACCTTTGCCAAAACCTAAGAATGATTCTCAGGGCTAATCTAATTTTTTCTAGCTGTATTAAATTTATATAACTGTTATTCTAATGTAAAGGTGCAATGTAAGTTTTAAAACATTTTATTTATACATGGAACACTTGATCTCTGTGGGTGAGTCACTCCATTGCAATATGTAATTATATTTAATTATGAATTAGACAGTATGCTTTGAACATTTGTGTATTAACAGGAATTGTAAATTTTTCATATATTTGTTTTGTTTTGCTATATTTCTTCCAGGTTGGGTCTTACCTGAAATCTCCAAAATTTCCTATTTGGATTGTTGGCAGTGAAACTCACCTCACCGTATTTTTTGCCAAGGTATACTTCTAGCAGGATTTTTTCTTTAAGTATGACATCAGACAAACAGGTACTATAAGTCCATAAATTGTATTTTTGTGCAAATGTCAGTCTATTTCCACTAATAAATGAATTGTTCCAAAAATATGAGAATACTACAAAATGTACTATTATATTCTGATATTGGGATCATTTCAGTAAGATTTGTCACTAATAGTAATTTACCTTTTCTGACAAGGGCTATGGCTTTTTATTTTAATTTTTTTTTTCAGAACTCACTTGTGTTATAGAGAAGTCACTTGCTTTTTAGTTTGCTTTTTTTTGGTAGAGAGGACAAAAATCCAATTTACATGATATAAAATAACTACATCTCCTTAGAAAATAATTTAAAAATCTATTTAATGATATTAAAGTCCAGTGTTCTCTTGAGATAGAATATTTCCCACAGTTTTAATTTGTGTTTGATTATAATACTGAAATAAATGAAATGCATGTATATGTTTCAAAATGCTTATATAAAACTTTTTAAATCTTAATTGTTAACTACTTATGATATTTTTTCACAAGTATTTAAGAGCTTTGGTCTTAACCTTCGTTTAAATTCCAGCTTGCTATTGCCACTTACTAACTTTTCATACCCTCTTTTCCTATATCTTTGTGGCTCAAGCCTGTAATCCCAGCACTTAGGGAGGCTGAGACAGGAGAATTGCAAGTTCAAAGCCAGCCTCAGCAACTGCGAGGCACTAAGCAACTCAGTGAGACCCTGTCTCTACATAAAACACAAAATAGGGCTGGGGATGTGGCTCAGTGGTTGAGTACCCCTGAGTTCAATCTCAAGTACCAAAAAAAAAAAGTACGTAGCTTTTAATTGTCAGGCCCAAATATAAAACATTTAGCAGTGCCTAGTATAAGTTAAATGCTCAGTAAAGCTTAGCTGTTTTCATTTTTGTCATTTTCACTATTCAACAAAATTTAAACATCTCTGGTATTATAAGGTCAAATTATTGGTTGTTGAACTGAAGGAGAAAATATAAAATCCTTTGAAGGTTTTTAGTTCTAATGCATGTTTTGGATTCCTCCATGAAATTTTTAGCAAGTATTTATTTAGCAAGTAAGTTTACCTGTTTCTATAGGAAGTATGAATTGTATAAATTGTGCCAAAATCTGAATTGATAGACTATTAAATTTTGTAGATTGATTCATTATTCTCTTCTTACTTTTATTGTGCTAACAAAAGTCCAGTTAACAGATTTAGAACAAAAAACATATTAAATTTTCTTAAACTGGGAAAGCTATCATGTGCAACTCTAAAACTACAGGCCTTTTTCACCTATTTCCTTTAGTCAGCAAATTTTTGCATTTTACTTCCCTCCCAATATTGGGAGGAAGAAGTTAAATGCAGAATGTAAGCTATAGGATCAGAAAATCTTCTAATTAGTGAAGATTTCATTGTTATATATTTCCAGAAAAGAAAATTTAATTCACATATATAATGTATTTTCAAACAAATTATATTTATCTCCAACCGTATTCCTCAACATTAGGAAATCAAAGATCTATAATATAATCAATTAATAAATTACACCAATATGTATGTTACAAATGTAAAAGAAGATCGGATGGAACTATTTTAAATCTTACAGTTGATATTTAAGGATGATTTTGTCAAAAATAGATTTAGCGAAAAGTTAATACATGGATGTATCAGTTGAGCTAATCATCTGAGTTAGAAATGCTGAACAGAGCAATAAGAACAAATTATACCTTCTTGATGAAACATACACTTTTCACCTACCTCTTCTGGTATTTGTTGTTGTTTCCATAGCTCTTGGTTCATTGTGCCATTGTGTATAAACACACATAACACAGCATTCCCAATTCCTACTCTTTTTTTGCATGTCCCATGGAGGTAGTGAGCCTTATCCAGGGCAGGTCTCTCATTCATCTTATTTCTTATCTGTAGATCCAAACCATATGCAATGAAATATTTTATTAGGGACATGCAATTTATAAGAGAAACACAGGTTTAGGCCTGACAAAACATAAAACTCAGTATGTGACTGTCATAAGGTCACACACATGATATTTTAAATCAGTCTTCATTTATTTGCATCCCTGAAGCTACACAGTCATAATAGGAAAGTGCACATATATAAGGTGATTATAGAAATTTTTTAAGTTTTAGAATCTTTGTTATAGATCTTCGATTTTTTTATATCAAGTTCCTTATCTATCATATAGAACTCTTGAATTTTATACTAATTTTGTTTCAAGACTTATCCTGGTAGTCTGAGCACCCAGCCCATAATCTGGCTTATTGGACAGAGAATTCATTAGTTGAATGTGTAAACCTTTTGCATGATTTTCCACACTTGAATTACAATGATACTGATTATCCCCTAACAATATGTTTTCATGACTCATTTTGAAGCTTCTTAAAAGCATAGGTACTTCCTTTTCAATGTATTTTAAAAACATCAAATTTAGATTATTCAAACGTTCTTTTTTTAAAAAAAATTTTTTAATTGTAGATGGACACAATACCTTTATTTATTTATTTATTTTTATATGGTGCTGAGGATCAAACCCAGCATGTCACACATGCTAGGCAAGTGCTCTACCACTGAGCCACAACTCCAGCCCCAGACAAGTTATCTTTAAAAAGAGTTACAAGTAAAGAATTTTTTTCATTTTGAAATAAATTAAGACAAAGCTAGAAGTTCATTAAATGGTAAATGAGACTGATAATATGTTTATTGGGTTCAATTCAGGTATTTTTAACTATAAATGAATGTTTGTATATTCTTCACCATATAGAAAACACTGAAAAGTTTGCTATACGTAGAATTAATAACCATTGATTATTTAGTCATTCTGTAATATTTCTATATTTGAGCTATCACTTTTGGCCATTGGTTTGTTTTTGTTTTTATTTTTGAGTTTTAATTTGTTTTTGGTGAATTTATTCATTCTATGTTCCATGTCCTTAAACAAAATGTTTCCCTTCCCCCAGCAGTTTATTGTAGATTGATGTCTTTTTCTGTAAACTTTGTTAATGTGTTTGTTTGGTTTAAATATTTTATGTGATGACTTCTTTGAACTGATTACAATTAAGAGAAAAAAAATTCTATATTTATATTTATAATGTTTAAGACAACCTATACTTTAGTATTATCAAATGCCAATGAAAAGCATTGGAATTCTTCATGTGCTTCAGATTATAACAGTTCCAACTGTCTTTATGTATTCAGAAACTAATTTGTCAAATTTTATTGGGCATGTAGTTGGTGCCTGGCATTATGCCAGGTGTTGTTAATATAGTGGTGAGCAAAAATAGATGTGACTCTTGTTCTTATGAAGGTATGCATTCTAATTGAGGAGGTATTATTCAGATTTTCATACTTAAAAAATTACAAGTGAGAGGACTGACAAAGCACAGGTCTATATTGATGTAAGAATCTATCTTACTTTTGGAGGATTGGGATGTTTCCTTGAAGAATTGATGTCTAAAATGAGTACTAGTGCTTAGGCATCAGAAAGATTAAACTGAGGGAAGGGGGAAAGCCATTTTCTACGGAGGAAATGGTTGGAGCAACAAATGCCTGCAGAAGGAAGGATTGTGGTGAGAACAAAAACTGGGAAGAGCAGGAGCACTCAGAATTAGTGGAATGAAGTGAGGCTGGAAAAGTAGGCACACCATGTTACTCAACATCCTAAGAGTAATGGCAATCACTAGACTTGCTTTAAAATTGGAGGTAGGGGTAATTAATGGGTAGGTATGAAGTAAGGGAATGAGATTAAATTTACATTTTGGAAAGTTTACGCTGGTTAATTGTGGAACAGACATATTGAAGAGAATATACCCTGTTCATATAAGATAGGGGAGAGTGAACAAGACTTGTCATATTTCAAGTTAGTGAAGAGTACAATTTGTCCAGGTTAGTTATGTAGAGAGGAATTAAGTACATGAATTTGAGAGATTTATTCCTAAAGTAAAATGTCAACACTCCGCAATACATTGGATTTGGTCAATGAGGTGTAACTTTTAGATTGTAATTATTTTCAATGTTCTATATTCACATCATCAATTTTTTAAAATTTTTTTTAAATATTTTTTTTAGTTGTAGATGGACACTATATTTTATTTTTATGTGGTGCTGAGGATTGAACCCAGTGCCTCACAATCCCAGTCCCACATCATAAATTTTTGTAGAATGAAAGCTTTAAGTATAAAGCTGATAAGTAGAAAGGGCAGGTGTTAATTTTCATCTTGAAAATTAAATTTAGACAAATAATGAGTAATATTATTATTATTAATATTACTCAATGAGTAATATTGAATACAGGTTAGAAGATAAAGCTCAAATTGACATTTCATCAATGAAATAGTATCAGTTTTGATTTCTATTCATTTTGGTAATTTAAAAGTATTTCATTCAAGTCAGTGACTTTCAAATATATATGAATTGGATTTTGAAAGTAATTTATATTTATGTTATGCCAAAGAATATTACTTCTAAAATTTTCAAAGACTCTTATGTAGTCTCATGGCTAGCATTAAAATATTTCCAATGTGAAGTTGTTGATGGGTTTGGCTCATTTTTCCAAATTGTGCAAATCTGCAAATTTTCCAAATATATTGATATATACAAACAGAAGAAGGTGTCAGTTCTTGCATTTGAAGAAAGTAAAGGCATATTGTCCAACTTTTAAAATTCTAGCATTTTCTTTTCCAGAAAGATAATCTCTCACATTCCAATTTCAGTTTTGCTTTGCAAATTATATTTATTTAAATCTAATTAATTTTTTTAATCTTCTTTACTTCTCCATCCTTCTCATTTCTAACCTACTTTCCTTCAGAAGTTGAATCTCTTTCAGAATAATCTGAAAAGTGCTTTTTTTTCAGGTTTTTTCTCTCCCAAACAAGGATCCAGTTAAGTTTTCTGCATTGTTTGTTGTTTATCTTTTTTTAATGCAGAACTTGACCTCAGATTCTTGATGTTGATTTCTTTGAGCATTTATGTTTATAGATAATCCACTGATTGAATTGTAATTATTTCAAAGGCACATTTGTCAAACAGTTAAAAATTTCCTTTTAACAAAATGTTCTTGGTTTGATGTATTATTTTCTTGCAAATAGTGGGAAAACTAAGATTTTAGGCCAGAGAGTGCTATGTATTAAGTGTTCAAGATTTCCTTAAACTTATTATGGTACCTTTTCAAAATACCTATTCTAGTACTTATCACCATTTAATTTGTCACTATTTTGAAAGTTCACTAACATTTAAATTTTCCTCTTAAATGCAATATGAGAAAGAATGCTTTAGAATACCCTACTTCTTTTGGAGACTTGATACAGTATCACCTATACTATTTGATTTTGAGCTTCTCTGTGGAAGTAACTCTTTGATATTCTCTTACTTGGTGCATTTCTCTTAAAATTACTTAGATAGTGCCAATAAATTGTTTTTATTTTTAAGTACTTTTATAAAAAGTAGGTGTGTACACATCCATTCAAAAACCTTCATGCATGTCAAAATTGCTTTAATATGACATCATCAAGCTTTAGAGTTTTTTGCCTTAGTAGTCGTCTTCTTAATCACATCACAAATGTTGGATTTTTACTTATGCCCTTTCACATATAGGAAGAAAAGAAAATTGATTGGCTCAGGGTTATAGGACAAGGCAGTGACAAACTTGAGATAAAAATCAAGATTGACTTCTTAGAATGTTACCACTGATTTTAGGAAGATAGGCCTAGCACTAAGGGTTGGTGATTAGAAATGAGCTAGTCCTTTAGCCGTAGACAGAATTTTGGGCAGCCTGGCAAGCAATCAAGACATTTCCAGACAGTAAAACAAGGTTCATGGTGAGTTGGCTGGTGGAATCTCAATTATGAATACTAAGGGTGGGAAACCAGAGAATTTTTCTTTATGCATATTGACTTGACCAAGAGATAATAAGAGACTGCAGTTTGAGCTATCTCATTGAAATGGCCCAATCAAATAATCTAACAATGAGGTTTTACAAGTCCTACCCAAACAGACAGCACTTTCTGGTGTCTTTTAAGTATGAGCAGACCAAGGATCACCAGATTGATCTTACCAAACACTGAATATTTGATCCTAATAAAAATTGTGGTGTATAGCTATGATAAACACAACAGGGAGGATCTTAAGATTGCTAAATACTCTTTGATGATAAGAATTCAACAAATCCATGCTACAGTTTAGAAGTGGCTAGTCCTCCAAAAGTTTACATGCTACAGTCTTGATCCCCAGTATGTCACTGGGGAGAAGCGGTGGAACCTTTAAGAGAAGGAGCCTGGTGGGAGGTAATTAGGCCATTGGGGCATCACTCAGCAAGACTCAGGTTATTTCTGACAAGAGTGAGTTGTTAGAAAGCAAGGCCATATTGCCTCCGAAGCTCCTTCTGCATGCATTCCTCTACCATGTTGGGATGCAGACAAGGGGCCCTCACTAGGGACCAGACAGATGGACTCTGTCTCCAAAACTTCAAGCCAAATAAACTCCCATTCTTTGTAAAGTATTCAGACTCGAGTATTTTGTTTTAGCAATGGAAAGCAGGCTATTATGCTAAGCTTATGAACCAAGAAATAGTACTTAATACTTATTATACCCTATATGGAAGGAAAATCTATTTACTTGATCAATTTAAACACCCATTTAAATGGAATAGACCAGCTTTGTTGAATATTTATAAATAAACATAAAACTGTATACTCATGTTTAAGATTTACATTCATGGTTTGAACATGTATAAGAATTATTTCCCTTCAGTGAAATAATCTCTTATCTATTTTAGTTTTCCCTTTTGAAATGAATGGTTTACTCTTACAACCTTTAGGAATTTTAATTATTTAAAAAGCACTAATTAAATTCATTATTTCAAATTTGAGTGCTAAACTCTTTACTTGACAGTTTTCACTTCCTATTTAAGATTGTCCAGTGGCCCAGAACTTAGCTTTCAATTTTATTAGAACCATCTTCCTGACCTTTTGAGAGTCATTAAACACATTTATCAGATTGGAAAAGAGTTTCACAAGTCAGTTTTTTGAAAAGTTAATTAAATTTTATGAAAAGAGCATAAAACTTCAAGTTGATCATTTATTACCTATTTCTATCTTTATGAAGAATTTTTTCCTAAAGTTTTTAAACTGTCTTCCATATTTATAAATCATCTTTTCTACCTGGTATAAACAAAGAGATCTTTTTATCATCTAAACATGAGCCTCTGTGAAACAACAAAACAGATATTGTACTCCTTGACATAGTATCTTAGGGAGTCTGCTTATAAGTAATGCATACAAGCTGTCCTTTGTAAATGGGAGTTTTATAGTTAGTACTGAGGGGGAAATATCACAGAATCTAACTGTAGGAACCTTATAGGGACTGCAAAGTCATCAAGATGGAAAATTCCCACAGAACCTTCTAATAGAAGGATGTGGGAAGGTGAAAGGCAGTAAGTAAATGGACCTCTTCAAAGAAGGAAACTTAATTCCTATTAAGTAGGATAGAAAACTTTCCAGGCAGGTCATCTGAGCTATGGCAAAACAAAACCTTTAGATCTATAATATTGAGTAGCAATGTGTGCTCTGGGCATGGGTCTTGAGAAATCATGCCATATTACTTTTGCTGAGATTAGTGGAGAAATTGTAAACCTACTGCAAGGTAAAAAGTGTATTTTGTAAAGGAGATAAAGAATTTAGAACCTGTACTTACTTTTCTTTGTGAATTGTTATTCCTAAATAAAGATAAAACCATTTCTTCTTTATAAACATTATAAAACTATATACTCTTATCTTTAAGATTAATGTACATCTGGTACATTTTTTTTCAGGAGTCAAATCTTTTCTTGATACATATTTATGTACATAAAGGCTCATTGACTATTTGCCCTCTTTTACTTCCATCACTTTCCCTTTTGATTCTTTGGGTTTCTTGGTATTTGGGTTTTAAGACTAACTCATTTGGAATGAGATGGACATTATTGCCCTAGGTACATGTATGACTGCACATATGGTGATGTTTAGATGATAAAAAGATCTCTTTGTTTATACCAGGTAGAAAAGATGATTTATAAATATGGAAGACAGTTTAAAAACTTTAGGAAAAAATTCTTCATAAAGATAGATATAGGTAATAAACAATCAACCTGAAGTTTTATGCTCTTTTCATAAAATTTAACTAACTTTTAAAAAAACTGACTTGTGAAACTCTTTTCCAATCTGATAAATGTGTTTAATGACTCTCAAAAGGTCAGGAAGATGGTTTTAATAAAATTGAAAGCTACATCATGTACAACCAGAAAAATGAAAAGTTGTGCTCCATTTGTGGACAATGAATCAAAATGCATTCTGCTATCATGTATACCTAATTAGAATAAATAATTTTTTAAAAAAATAAATAAAAAATAAATTGGGCTATTTTCTTAATTTTTCCTTCCAGAACTAATTATGAAATTTGTGATGCATAATTGTGAAATTTGAATTATGAAATTCAAGATGAGATGCTTTTAATATTATAGTACTTTTAATATTACAATGATATGTATAAAAAGGTAGATAAATAGTCTTTTTGTTTTTGTCCATTTGAATATCAATTTGGGGTGACAGCCACTGATCCAATATAAAAATAGTTGAAATATACCTGTAACGCCTAGTTTCATCTTCAGAAGTTCAGTGACTAATTCCCTTAGTAATCCATTTCAGACTTTCTTTTGAAGTTGAGAGATGAGTTCAACATCCCTTTTTTGTTCTCTTTTATGTTTATAAAAGGACTCTGTGTGTGTACACATTACCTTTGACCTTTCCTATGATAAAACAGTTTTCTTTTTAGGTGAAAACATATACACATTCATGTGAAAACACATTTACATTTAAACACAAAATGTATAGAGAAACAATTTAATATGAAGGAGAAACAAAACATTTACCTCTTGCTCTTGGAGCTGACAGTGTTCCCACAGTGGTATCTGTTATGGGAGCCTAAGTAGAATTCTCTACTGAGCAGGGTGCTTTGTGTTTCACTCTTTGATGTATATTAGGAAGACCACTACAATTTTTAGGCCCTTTTTGTTAGGTGTTTAAAAATTGCGTAGTTCTGCTTTAACATATAGGCATTTCTCTATCTAAACAGTTTTCTCTAAATAGTTCTAAGGAAAAGAAGCAAAACAATGCTTTACAGCTTTTACTGCTTACCACCACTAAGAAAATTTATTGGTTAAAATTCATGGGAATTAAAATACTTAATTCACAGACATTTCTAACAATTTTCTCTGTGTTTTAATGCAGTTTCATCATCCCATCCATTATCTTAAGTAAATTTTAGAGTTTGTGGATATATTTAGATTCTGTCTTACTACTACAGAAAGGAAATGGATTTAAGAGTCTATAAAGTATTTTTGGTAGTTTATGTAATTTCTGTGATTTTTAATATCTATTGTCCAAAATGAAAATAACAAAAGACACCAAAGTTAATCATCTCCCATTGGAAAGTTTGGGTAGAAGTCTACACAGACTAACAATTTTCAATTATTTCAGTATTAAAAATAGGAATTTTGGGGGGGCTGAGGTTGTGGCTCAGTGGCAGAGCGTTTGCCTCGCACATGTGAGGCACCAGGTTCGATCCTCAGTAAGAATGGGACTTCCACAAAACTTGACAGAGCTCTTGTAGCTTCTGTTGAGAGCTGACACAATGGCACTTCCAGGTACATGTCTCTGGCCCAAACAAGTCACCTAGCCAAACATGATATCAGTGGGGCGAGAGAATTGACCCTTCCCATAGAAAGGGACTTCAGTATCTTAGCAATAAGCAGTGATATTTAATCCTCTTAAAGAAGGGGAGGAGCAATTAATTGGACACAATAATGTCATCTGCCACAATAGATTACTTTGTGCCCTGGTGACTTAAGTTTAATTCTGATGATCCAGAGTCTTTTCTTAGAAATAAAGAGAAACTTTTTCAGATTTAGTAAAACTTTTACCTTTGTTTTTCTATAATACTAACTTCCGCCATCTGTAAAAGTCATTTCTCTTTAACTATGTGTGTATTCAAATGCTCAAGTTAGCCTTTTCACTACTGTATTTCATTAAGAAAACGGCTAACAGCTCTTAAATGGTGTTTACATAAACAAGAGTCAGCAGTGATTTGAAAGGCTATTTTCTCAGTTCTCCCAGAGAAGTCCATAATAGCATTCTAGATGCATAGTGAGTCATTCAAAAAGTGAACACTTGAGGCATTAGGTGTCCTATGGCAGAAATCAATTGAGAAGAGCTGTAAAATTTTCAAAGTAAGCTGTATAGTCATGATAGTGGGAGAAAAAACCCACTCATTAATAACTGTAATGAGTATAAGAGTAGCTCATATCCATCAAACATTTCCTCCTACTGCCTCTTTTCACTGAGTATTTAGAGTGTTTTTCTGAAGGAAGAACTTCAAAGGGTTTTTCATTGTTTCCTACCCTGATGACTTTACTGATACAACACAAATTGGTGCCATACATATAGCAGTAGGCTGCTATGGAGATAGCCTGGGGCTTTTGTACATTTTGGAAAATAATGAAAAAGCAATGCTGACCTATCAACTTTCAATTGATATTTTCATATTTTGAGAACATTTGATAACTGACTTATAAAAATGATGGGAATGGATTCTAAGTATAGTTAGTGGGCAAAGAGTTGGTATGAAGCAGATTATAAAGTGATTTTAAAGTAAAATTATACACCAATTATACACCAATTGTATATAAAATTATACACCAATTAAAGGGGCTCTTAACACTATAAAATGTCTGCAGGCTAAAATGTCATTTATATGTTATATATACCTGAAGTTAGGTTAAGCTTTTAGAGGTTCTTTATGACTCATGACAGCAGATTGTTCTTGATAATAATGAAAAGTATAATGAATAAACTTTATGGATCTTTTCACTAAACTACCTATATCTAGCTAACATAGTCCTTATGTTTCACTACATGTTCAGAAAGATGTTACAGCATTTTCAAAGGTTTATGGTGATCAGTGAGTAATTATCCTGATAATACAGAGAGCTACATGAAAAAGAGATACTTCATTCACAATTGTAAGATATTAGATAGTCCCATTATGCCTTGGATTTATCCCCTCTTCTCTTCTGTGGCACTATGCCAATTAAGTAAAGGTGGGTGATGTTAGATAATGTTTAAAGCCTTATTTTTTAGTAATCCCTGTTGAACAATAAATAGAACTAGCTGAAGAGAAATTGTTTACCCTAACATTCCTCTGACCAACACATCTGGTTTTTCTCAGACTAATATAGAAAATTGCTTTTAGAATAAAAATAATTTTGATTGTAAGTCAGCTTATATAGCCAAGAGCAGACGATATTTAAATATTTGTGTCATATTTAGGATGTTTTCCTATTGATGATAACTAAAAGTTTAGATGCTATACTTACTGAAATTTTCTTCTGAAGAACTAGGGATGAAAGTTACTGCTGACTTTAGTAACTTAGAATTACAATATTGCAATCTTTTTTTTTAATATTTTTTAGTTGTAGGTGGACACGATACTTTATTTTTATTTATTATTATTATGTGGTGCTGAGGATCGAACCCAGTGCCTCACCCTCTACCGCTGAGCCATAATCCCAGCCCCAATATTGGAATCTTAATTGTAATCAGTGGTTGATTTGAGCAGAATAAAGGATTAGTGTGTTTTTTTGAACTTCATATTAAGTAAAAAATTACCTAATTTAAAAATAATTTTAAAGATAATTTTTAAAATATTCATGGAAATGTAGCAACATAGTTTTCTTTCATGTGTTAGACTCTAATCTTAAGTGCATCAACTAAGTCTACCATCTAATATGTTTGATTGTGTTAAAAATAAAATTTATGGCTGGTGGGTAGATTAGGAAGATATTCTAACTATGAAATCTAAAGCTGGTACTATATTGTCTTAGAAATGGAAAATCTGAGGAGTAGAATACTCGTCATATTCTTCACATTTATATAGGTATTACGTAAAAGTTTTATTTCACTTTGTCCTTTGTAATTATTTCCTTTATGTACCATAAGAAAAATACGGGAGTTATAATACCTCTCCAAAATATTTTGCTTTAGCATTGTAAAACACACTGAATTGAATGAAATTCTGTATTTCTCTGCACACTTGCACAGCAAATCACTACATTTATTCTTAGTGTGTTACCAAATTTGCAGCATGGATTATTCTGCTACAGATCTTTATATTAGGAAGCTTGTTCACAGATGTTTAAATGAAGTAAATTGGTAAAAATCAGTGATGTAATTTATATTAAATCAAATTTTAAAATTTCAGTAAGAAAACACTTTAGTGGAATAGAAGGTGGTTTTATAACTTCTGATTTCATTAATAAACATTTAATTATATAAACTTTTACTTAGAGACCATTTTCTATAGTAATCCAAAAGGCATTGTAAACACTTGAAATAAGCAAGCCTGGATTACTTTGGAAGACTATGTACAAATTTTGACTTGTAGATGAGAACTTTTGGAATATTTCCATTAGCATTTACTGTTATTTCTTCTACCCTCCCTTCTTCCTCTTTCTGGTATTAAACACATCTTAAATTAAGTGGTATGATTAAGAAGAGTTAATTCCTAATGAGTTTAACAAATTGCCTGTTAATTCCTAAGGAATTTAACAAATTGGCCTATCACTGATACCAACAGCAAAACATGATTTTTCAAATCTGCAAGACAAAATTTGCTTTATTTGAAACACTTACATTTGGTGGTTTTAATATATGGGACTTGGCCAGTACCATTGGGTTGTTTTTGGATGAAAAGAGGAGTTTTTGTTGAGGTTGCTAACAATATGGTTTTGTTGTTGTAACCCACATATGGAATTTTGAGATACATGTTTCACATATTTTACTTCAACCAGTACATATCTTGAATTTTTTTAAAAATATATTCTTTATACTAACCTACATTCATCTGTTTCAGTATCTCTTCTAATGTTTGTGTTCTGTCTTAAATAACCTGTAAAAAGCTTACAGTCAACAAAAATGGAGGGTTCACAGTGTGCCAAGCACTAAGATAACTCCATTTGTTGTACATGGACATTTAACCATTACCTCAAAACTCTAAAAGTTCACAGCCATTCATTCTTCCATCAGAGCTGATTTCCCTTTGTAGCTTCTCCTTTTTTCTTTTAATTCCTCTCAGTCCTCTTCTCCTCCTCTAGTTTCTCCACCTTCCTACTTTCCACTGTTCTTTTCTTTCCACCACATTGTTTCTTCTTTCAGACAATAGGCAACATGTTATATTTACAAAGAAAATATTTAAGACCTCTTTACAAAGATGATGATTAAGACATCTTTACACCCCAAGATCTTTGAAATAAATGGAAGTATGTTTAACAGTTTAACGAATGTTGTAAGTCAGCAAACTTTGGCCCTCAGATCAAATCAAGCCACCACCTATTTTTGTAAAATAAAGTTTTATTGGAACACAGCCCCAGTCATTTGTTTTGCTACTGAGTTTTTTTTATATATTCATGATCAGAGGCAAGAGATATATAGTGCACTTTTCATTAGAATCCATTTTAATTCCTTTCTAGATTAACTTTTTTTTTTTTTAATTTTGCAACCTTTGGAAGTACACAAAGTATCGGGTAGTTCACTGAAATTCATTTTCCACTCCTGCATTTGCTGAAGCCTTTAATACAAAGTATTTGATGTAAACCTTTTTGTGTGGCTAAAAATGTGGAATCTTCCTGGCTTCCCTCAACTTTATAAACACTTGTAATTTCCCAAAATGTCACTGTGTAGGAATATTGAAGTAGTGCTTTGATAATATTCTCTACCATCTCATTCCCCTAAAAAGTGTTTTGTTTTACTTTCATTCTGAGAAAGTTTTACTGTTTATTATAAGTTGACACCTTATATGAATTTCTGGGATACAAAGTGGTGCTGTGATTTTTTTAAATACAGTGTGGAATAATTAAATCACATTAATTATCACCTCAAATACTTTTTTGGTGAGAACATTTGAAATTAACTCTCTCAGCAGTTTTGAAATGTGCAATATTTATTATCTTTATTCACCGTGCTATGTAACAGAAGTTTTGAAGCATACACAAGTCTGCAATTTCTATCCCCTTTGACATTACGTCCCCATTTCTCCTACATCTACAATCACCATTCTACTCTCTGCTTTTATGAATTCAGTTGTTTTAGATTTCATATATGTGAGAACAAAAAATATTTCTTCCTGTGCCTGACTTATTTTACTTAGCATAATGTTCTCTAGTTCTTTCCATGTTGTTGTAAGTAACAATTTCCTTTAAGACTAAGTAGTATTCCATTGTCTTTATATACTACATTTATATATTCATTTATTTAGGGACATTTAACTTAATTCTATAACTTGGCTATCATGAATAATGCCGCAAAGAACATAGAAATGCACACATCTCTTTGATTTCAGATCTTTTGGGTAAGTACCCAGAAGTGATATTGCTGGATCTCATGGTAATTCTATTTTAATTTTTCAAGGAACCTACATACATTCTTCCATAATGGTTATGCCCATTTACATTTATTCCCAACAATATACAAGAGTTTCCTTTTCTCTATTCACTCACCAACTCGTTTTCTTTTTTTTTTATAAAAGCCATTGTGACAGGTGTGAAATATTGTCTCACTGTGTTTATAATTTGCATTCCCCTAATGAATAGTGATACTGAGTATTTTTTTCATATATATGCTGGCCATTTGTCTGACTTGAGAAATATTTATTCAGATACTTTGACCATTTTTAAGTGGGTTTTTGTTTTCTTACTGAGTTGTTTGAGCTCCTTATATACTTTGGATATTAATCCTTTATCAGATGTATAGTTTACAAATATTTTCTCCTAATCTGTAGATTCTTTACACAGTTTCTTTTGCTGTTTAGAAGTTTTTTAATTTAATGTAATTCCATTTGTTTGTTTTTATTGCATGTGCAAAAAAATTATTCCCAGAACAATGTCATTTAGTTTTCCTCTGTTTTCTTCTAGCAGTTTACAGTCTCTGGTCTTACATTTAAATTTTCTTTCATTTTATATATGGAATAGGTAAGAATCCAATTTTGTTGTTCTACATGTGGAAATCCAGTTTTCTCAACGCCATTCATTAAGACCTTCCTTTTTCTATTGCACATTCTTGACAACTTTGTTGAAAGTCATTTGACATGGGAGGGTTAATTTCTGGGCTCTCTGTTCTGTTCCAGTGGTCAGTGTGTTTTGTTTTTTGTTGTTGTTGTTGTTGTTTTTACCAACACCGTGGTGCTTTAATTGCAGTAACTTTGTAATACATTTTGAAAGCAGGTAATGTCCAGCTTTGTTCATGGTTGCTTTAGCTATTTGGGATCTTGAGTTCTATATGAATTTTAGGAATAAGATTTTTCTATTTCTGTGGAAAATGGGGTTACAATTTTAATCAGGATTGCATTGAATCTGTGTATTACTTTGGGTGATATGAACATTTTAACAGTGCTAATTCTTCCATGATCTTAAGAGACCATTATGAACAATTATATACCAACAAATTGAATAACCTAGAAAAAATGGAATTCCTAGATAAATACAACTACCAAGACTGAATCATGAAAAATAGAAAATCAGACCAATAATACATGAGGAGACTGAATTAATAAAAAGTCTTCCATCAAATGAAAACTTGGGACCTGTTGGCTTCATGGCTGAATTCTACTAAGCATTTAGACAACAACTAATACCAATCCTTCTCACACTCTTCCAGAGATCAAAAAGGAGGGAATCTTCCAAGCTCTTTTATGAGACCAGCACCATTCTGATACAAAACCAAACAAGGGTATTACAAGAAATGAAAATTATAAGTTACTATTCTTGATAAATATACCTGCAAAAATTCTCAGCAAAATACTAGCAAACCAAATTCAGCAAACACATGAAAAGGATAATTCACTGGGACCAAGTAGGATTTATCCATGAGACACAAGGATGGCTCAACATATATAAATCAATAAATGTGATACATCACATTAATAGAATGAAAGCAAGAAACTATATAATCATCTCAGTAGATGAAGACCATAATCATTTGACAAAATTCAGTATCAATGCATGATAAAACTCACCAAATTAGGTATAGAAGGAATTTACCTCAGCACAGTAAAGGTCACATGTAAGAAGCCCACAACTTCTCAACCAGGAAAAACTGAAAGCCTTTCCTGTAAGATTTGGAAGAGGACAACGAGATCCATGCTCACCAGTTCTATTCAACAAAGTATTGAGAGTCCTTGCCATAGCAGACTGGCAAGAATAAGAATTAAAAGGTATTCAGCTGGGAGAGGAAAAACTGAAATTCTCAGTGTGCTGATAGCGTGATCTTATGTATAAAACACCTTACAGATTCCATTAAAAACTGCTAAAACTAGTGAACACATATAGTAAAGTTGCAGGATACAAAAACCAATACACAAAAATTACTATTTCTATACACTAACAACAAACTGAAAAAAAATGAGAGTGCTCTTAACATTCACAATAGCTACCCCCAGAAAATATTTAGGACTATAACAAAGGTGGTAAAATATCTGCACACTGGAAAGTACAAAACATTGATAAAAGAAATTGAAGACTCAAATAAATGAAAAGATATCCTGTATTCATGGATTGGAAGGATTAGTACTGTTTTGTTTTTTAGCCAAGGAAAAAAACCTGATTTTCTCTTTTCCTCTATTTACATTAGAGTTTTATGTAATACTTACAAATTCTAAGTAATATTTTAAAAATTATTTCAAATCTTTTCTAATTTTTTTTTTAAAAAAGGTTGAAGTAGAACAGGTGTGAATAGAAAGAATGACTCTATCGCCTGCCCATAAATTCCTCTTTGCATAAAATTTGGTCTGCTTTTGAGCCAGAAGTTCAGTTGTATTCATCTACAGATTTGAACAGTTTTCTCAAAAGGGAATATTGGAAAAGAAGTAAAAGGGATATAACAAGTGACATAAAAATTATGCTAGAATAGATGTATAAATTTTTACAACTAAGGTTTGATATTGATAAAGGAGCTGAAGAAGATTATAATAAACCCAGTGTTGATTGCTTCCCAAATCTAAGAGCTGACACTACTAGCTGTGGCCCAAAATTACAGAGCAAAGGCTGTATTTGTGATGCATAAGAAAAAAGAAAGGTTTTAAGAAATTTTGTTTGGAAATAGGTTAATAAGCAAACATTAACTCCTGATTGTGGTGACATGTACCAGAATTACAAAAGCATTCTTCCTTTGACCCAGCACTCTCACTTTGTTGATATATTCTTCTAATGCAACTACACATGTATGAAATTACATGTTCTTATTTGGTGCATTGTTTATAATAGCTGAATATTAGATACAATTAAAGCATCCAGCAATAAAGGAAATCTGAAAGGCATTAAAAGTTAGACTAAAAGCAAACTTGTCCCTCAACATGTGCATTATCAGCAAAATAACATTGAAAAGGCAGAAAATGGGGATAATGACAAATTTCTATCAAGGATTAGTAAATGGGAAACAGTGTACATTACCAGATTTTATTAATGCTAAAAAATATTGGACTTTTAAATTATTTCATCTTTACTGGAATACATAAAAGTATGCAAAGGCTTGCATAATTTGCCTTGTTTGATTCCCATTCCTACTTTTTCATAAAAATCAAATGTGCTACTAAGATTCTAAGGAACCTAATCCTCATGGTCAGGTAAGAATGACAGTAATTCCTAGTTTGTTCATTGTCTGCGAACAGAATAAAATTTGATCTGCTGTTGAGCTTCTCCTCAATCAGGGGTTCAGTTGTGCTGTTCACAAATTCCAACAGTCATCCCAGAAGAGAGAATTGAAAAAAGAAGTCGTTGTACAAAGAGTTAAGGAAGCTAAAGCTGATACTAGAACATATGTAGAAATTAAAACAAAAGTAGTACATTTCTTAGAAAAATTATATCCATAGGAGAACAAACAGCATTTTAATTTTTATTTAACATATTCTAGAAAGTCTTTAAAAAGATTGAGATGGTGGAAAGGGAACTGGTTCTCTGAGTTTTATCTCAGCACATTTATAGGTGAAGGCTTAAACAAAAGCTATGACCAGAAGACAAAAGGAGCCTATGTTCTATATTCATGTCAACCAGATAGTAGACTTTTACGATGAATTAGGTATTTGGAAGAAAGCTTTGGTGAACAATCAAAGATAACACTGAATTTTTGTGCTATAGAAGTATAATAAATGGTAATGCTCACTGTGATAAAGTCATTGTGATATATCATTTGTTTTATGGGAGAAAGGAATAATTCTGCCTTAGGATATTTCCTATGAGTTAGAAAAATTAAAAATTTGGACATGCAGAACTTGATTGATTAATCTTTGGTTAGGTATTGCTGAATAATGATTTTACCAAAGTGATAAATTTCAAATGCATTACAATATGTAATTCTATAAATTCTTTGCTGCTAAAATCTAGTTTTGAGTGTTTGAAAACTAGAATATATTTGTTATAGGTTTTTTTTTGGGGCGGGGAGGGGGCAGGGTACTGGGGATTGAACTCAGGAGCACTCCACTATGGAGCCACATCCCCAGCCCTATTTTGTATTTTATGTAGAGACAGGGTCTCACTGAGGTTGCTTAGCACCTTGCTTTTTCTCAGGCTGGCTTTGAACTTGGGATCCTCCTGCCTCGGCCTCCCAAGCAGCTGAGATTACAGGTTTTACAGTTCTTAATACCTATGTAATCATGTAAAAGAAATTTATGAATCATTGATTTTTTTAGATTTCATTTTTATAGTAACTACCTGTATAATGTTACTCGTCAAGTGTTCATATAAACCTTCACAGGTAACTCTTAATGCTTTTCTGTGGTTGAAGTATCATTTACGTTTTTCACATGTAAAATCAAGGCCTTAGGGAGTTTGTAACTTATCTAGTCACACACCTATGATACATAAGTAGATCAAAATCTCCTGACTTATCATTTCTTCTCCCTGATCTAGTGTCTTTATTTTTATTGTCATGGTAATATAGCTCATTGATAGTCTGTGTTTTATCTTTGCAGGATATGGCTTTAGTTGCTCCTGAGGCGCCTTCAGAACAAGCCAGGAGAGTTTTTCAAACCTATGATCCAGAAGGTAAAAACTCCTATGAACTGTTTTATATCTATATATATTTAAAATATATTGAGATTTACCTTATTTTTATTGAAAAGAAATGTAGATTGTATTTATGAAAAATTTTAAAGGAAAATGATGAAAACAAAAACCAAAAAAATAACAGTTATGTGTTCAACATTTTTACATGGCATAAGATTTTTGTGTTTTTTGGTATCTTGAAGATACTACTTTTCAAAGAGCTTCTTTGAAACGGATTTTTTTTTTCTTCAAGGTCAAGAGGTCAAGATTCAAGTATGTCCTTTCTTCATTTACTTACTCAAATGAGTATTACATAAATTGTCTAAGATATTTCTATATAATTGGTTGTGCCAACATAAAGATGTTAAAGAATATTATCTTTATTATTCTATTTTGAACCTATTCTACCAAACTTTTCTACCATGTGAAAAGTTCATATGTCACTAAAATGTCCACTGTGTTACTGTCACCTGGGTGATTTTGATCACCTTTGTGTTCATGTACTCGGGTAATATAACTATTACAGCTTACTCACTGACTTTTCATATGTTAACTTCAAAACTAATATCTTAAGTTCCATTGTAAATTATCACATAGAGACCAAAGGTGTTGAATCAGTGAAGTCCTAGTGAATTTTCTAATGGATTCAACTGTTTTTATGAATGCACTTTCTTCTGTTATAAAACTCTTACTCTTGGGATCTGCTTTTCTTTGAAAATTTATATCATGCAGGTTCTAGGAATGAGTCTTTTCCCACACCATACACTAGCAGTATAACTTTCAGCTAGTTACTTTTAATTCCATAAATCTGTTTTCTTAGCTGTCAAATGAGAAAAACCACTTATTTCTTAAGAATCATTTTAATGATTAAATAAGCTAGGTGCTATGGCGTACCCTTGGAATCCCAGCTACTCAGGAGGATCATAAGTTAGAGGCCAGTCTCAGCAACTTTGCAAGACCCTCTCTCAGAATTTTTTAAAATTATAATGGGGGATAGGGATGTACTTTAGTGATAGAGCACTCCTGGGGTTAATCTGCAGTGCCATCAAAAAAAAAAAAAAAAAAAAAAAAGTGTTGTGGAAGGCACTTTGACCAATGGCATTTTACAATGAGAGAAGGTACTTTACTTATGTGAGTTCTCTTCTCTCCACCCCTCAAGTTAATTGTTGCTTTTACCAATGTTAACTTTGAGTTATTTTATTTCTTCCTTTCATTATGCCTTTTCTCTAACTTAAGAAACATCTAAGTTTCTTTCCTCTTAGAATTCATAATCTTTTAATCTTTTGGTAATGTTTCATTCCACTTCTTTAGATAAGTGAAAGGGATTTATATCCTCATGTTTTCCTACCACTGAATCATGTTAAAGAATAAATAAATTCTATTCCTAAAATTTTTAAATATATTTTGAGCTAAGCATCAAACTTAACAAAAGATGGTTTTAAAAACAATAACAATTTAATATGAAAATAAAATTAACATAAAAAGTATAGTACAAAATTCAAAGAAATATTGTGATTACTAGCACTGAAATTACAGAGCTATCATAAAGACTGTGGAGGGAAAGAGCACTTTGGCCAATGGAAGCTAACAGAAGACAGAATGATGGCCGGGTGCAGTGGTGCATGCCTGTAATCCCAGCACTTTGGGAGGCTGAGAGGGGAGAATCACAAGTTCAAAGCCAGCCTCAGCAATGGCGAGTTGCTAAGCAACTCAGTGAGACCCTGTATCTACATAAAACACAAAATAGGGCTGGGGATGTGGCTCAGTGGTCGAGTGCCCCTGAGTTTAATCCCCAGTACCAAAAAAAAAAGAAAAATAATTAGGTAGAGTTTATTCTTGTTAAGTGTTTTTAAAGGCCCAAGGTCAGTGAAACAGCTGAAGAAATTTATGATATTAAGTGTTAGATTTATATTTTAAAGAAATATATTTCAGAGGAGTTGAGCAGTTTCCTGAAACACACCCTCTTGAAGATTTAAATACTTCATTTTCTATCTCTAATCTCCTTTTAGATACCTTACATCTCAATGGAAAGTGTTACTTTCATAGTCATGCACATACACACACTTATGCCTGTTTTGTTTCAGGACTTCTGTGAGGACATATTTCTATCCATACTGCTGTTAATTATGATATAAGAAAGAAATTCCTTGTAGCATGGAATACAGTATAGCCTGAGGTATGCAGGATGGCATGACAGATTAAGTGGGCATCTTCCCAGAGTTTCTAATCAGGTCTTTATGGTACAGACCTTTATTTTTTTTTAAGTGATTTTACAAGATATGAATCATATTCTTACACCAGGGTAATTACCCATTCCAAAACCAAACATGACTTTGTGGTCTGCTTTGTTAGATACTGCTGTTTGTTTCACTAGTGAAAATTTTTAAATCAGAATTGAAATTATGAGTGAATAAGCTTCTTAAGAAAATGATCATGCAGGCAGAGAATCAGGGGATCTTGAAGATAAGAACTGTTAATGAATAAGGGTACAAGAAGTGCCTTCACAGCAAGGAGTGTTCACAGAGGAGACTGAACATTCAAAAAAGCTCATTAGAATGAGCTGAATGAAGAAAACTCAACAATGCAGACTAATGTTTTTAAAATAGGAGACCTTGTTGTAAGCAATAGATTTGTGTGTTTACTTTTTGCAAGTTTTTGAATCATCAATGAGGTACTTGAACTACTCTTTTGCAAATTTACCAAACAAAATTAGAATGTCCTTTATTGCCAATAATCACAATTTATAAATCAGTAGCAATTTTTCCAAATTGAATCGTGAGAGGTGCAATGTGAAAATAAAGTTGCTCTTTAAATAAAGTAGTTCTCCCTACTAAACAAAATTGTTGATTAAATAAAATTATTTTCATCTACAAAGTTTTATTTGTGTCAGTTTAAAAGGACTTTTTTAATTAAAAAGCAAGAAAGGGCTGGGATTGCGGCTCAGTGGTAGAGCGCTTGCCTCACGTGCGTGAGGCACTGGATTCGATCCTCAGCACCACATAAAAATAAAGATATTGTGTCCATCTACAACTAAAAAAAAAAATATTAAAAAAACAAAAGCAAGGAAAACTTGTTCAGGTACCTCAGAATAGATACCTCCTTTATAATAAATCGTCTATATAAGATAAACTTTTCTTAAAAACTGAAATTTTTCACTTTCAGCCTTTTCAGTCACTTACAAACTAATCTGCTTTTCTACTAATTTTGATCTTTCCCCCTAAACATAGCATACTTTGCTTTCATGATATAAGCAAAGCAAGCCTGCTCAGAACACTTAATATACTGTCTTACAAGCTTCTAAGTAGTTTCCAATTTCCATTTATCAGAGACTGGTTTGGAGACAATTGTCCTTTGTCACTCTCCTTAGATACTTGGAGAATAATTGATCTGGAGAGGAGCTAATGAAAAGGGAATTGGAGTTCTGATACCCATGAGTATTTTTGTATCTTTATCTCACTCCCCACACCACTTTATCTCCCACTGCTGGCTGCTACTCATGTATCTGACAGTGGGGAACTGTCTAAAAATAACAGTGACTGGCCTTTGCATGGAATATTGCAGTTCATATTACATTTTACATCCGTGATCCCATTAAACTTTGCCATAAACCCAGGAGATCGGCAGGTATTCTGTCATCATCATTGTTCTTCAAAAATAAACAACTTTGTGACACTTCTCCAAAGCTACATTCCAAGGAGTGAGAACAAAGACTCGAGTCTAGGTGTTCTGTGAGATCAAACAGTTTCTCTCCCTAGCTATTCCCAGTATCTTTTTTTATAGGCTAAAATCTTCAAGTAATACTTTCTTAACTCAAGTTTTCTTTGAACTCTTGAAATTTCAATTTTCTTTGAAATTTAGTGGAACAAGCATTTGATATTGACTCTCATTCTACCTGAGCAATTAGAATAACTTCCATTTCATATTCCTTAGGATCTTAAGAGCTAGCTTAAGCACACTTAGAAGGTAAAGATCATATTTTTGTACTAATTTTGGTAGCATTCCAAATGAGAAATTTTCATTTTAGCAGGACCTTGATATCTCCCATCTAATTACTTGGCTCAGTTTATTGAGCAATCCCAAGTCAAGGAATGAAAATAAACACTAGTATATGTGCTCAGAGTCTCAAGAGTAAAGAGAATTGGCATCAGGCCAATGCAAAGCATCACACATACACTTTTGAGGAAGTCCATACTTTATTTATTTATTGCACCTTTTTGTGAGGGGGGAAATTTTTGTATGTGTGCTTTGTACTCAGATGTCTGTTTTATAGGAGTTTTATAAATAACAAAAAATAGTGATGGTGGGCAGGAAAGATGGTGGAATGAGATGGACATCGTTGCCCTAGGTACATGTATGACTGCACATATGACGCAATTCTACATCATGTACAACCAGAGAAATTTGTGTACAATGAATCAAAATGCATTTTTCTGTCATATATACCTAATTAGAATAATTTTTTTAAAAAATAAAAAATATGGAGGTATATTGATCAATGTGATCAGATATTAGACAGCAGAGGAATTTTGTAATGCCTCCTAAAGAACTTTTAGTTGATAATCAAGTAGATATACATGATAGCTCATAAGCACAGAAACTTACCCAAATAATTGTTCCTATCTCCTGGTGGCCAAATAATGTCTATTTTGCATTTAGAGACTGTAGGTTTTAAATGTGGCTTAATTAAGCAACACAACTTTTCTCTACCTTTCAAATTCATCAAAGCTGAGCCCACAAAGCTTGAAAGTTTTCACAGGTGCCCTCAAACAAGTTCTTTATTCTTTGTGCTTCAAATTATCAGTAACTTCAGAAATCAGAATTTTCTAACCCCTTGCTTTAAAAATTGTACTTTTTTCCTAAATGATTTGTAGCCTTTAAGTCAAGACTAATCCATCTTTAGATGGGGAAACGTGCTTATGAAGTTTAAGGACAGAAAAAAAACTTTGTGCAGTTATAACTTCATTTCCATTTTGCTAGTGCACACCGTCTGAATGGGCAACCACACAATTTATTCTGTAGTTTGATTATAGGAGCAAGGCTTTTGGACATCTTGTTCTCCTTGACAAGATGTTTTTTAGAAATAAAGCCTTAAAAAGACATTGTGTGGGATGCTTATTTAAAGCTGAGACAGTCTTTGGAAATGAGTAAATGATTAAGGGAACTTGGGCACTGTACATTTAAGGGAATAAACAATTTGCTTGTTTAAAACTAGTATCGTTTCTAACTACCCTACAAGGTTTTATATGTGTCATGTATTATTACATCATCAGAGTTTGAGCCATTTGGCAATGCTGTTTCCTCATTAAGCCAAAAAAAATTTTTTCCATAAAATAGTCATCATCAACATTTGATTCTACTCTACATTTCAACTTTCAATTTTTTTCCATTAAATCTATGGCTCTTACCTCAGTCATCAAGCCTTTTATAGGATATCTTTTCTTAAGTTGTCTGTTGCCTAATAGTGGATCACTACATTCTTTCAATATGTTATAGAACATTGTGACAAAAGGAATTATTAAAAAATTATTTTCTTAATGACAACGATTCACTTTGTTTATTGAAAGATATACCTAATAAGTTGTTATAATTTTAGGTAGAAAAAACTTTTACCCATTTTACAGATTTATAAAATTGCTTAAAAAGGAAGTGATTTGACTTTAAGGTTTCATTGGAATTCTCAGGTAGAAATTATGTGGTTAACTATTTTATTTGAAATTTCCCCAAAAAAAATCTTTGTCCATGTGCCTTATAAATCTAAAATAAGAGAATCTGGTATTAATAGGCATTGTTTAAAAAAAAAGTAAACAATATGCTGTTCCTTAATATTTTGTATTTCTTTTATGTGATTACCGCCCCCCAGAATCTGATGAACAGTATTAGCATTTCTTGAGGTAAACTCTTATTTAAAGTTCTTTCTGATATTTTTTTCCAGATAATGGATTCATAGCCGATTCACTTCTAGAAGACGTGATGAAAGCATTGGACCTTGTTTCAGATCCTGAATAGTAAGCAAAATAAGCAATGTCATTTTGCCAACTCAAAAAGATTCCATTATATTTTCAACATTATGTTTACCTTTTTTAAAAAAAGTTAAGCCTGGATTATAAAAACTAGCAATTTATATAAAGATTTAGAAAGAAATCAGACTAATCCATTATAATAGTAGAGACTTAACATATCAAATATGAGCTTCCTTTCCCACCATGTACTTACTGTCTTGCTTTTTCTAAAATGCTGGTTTTGAGTACAGTTATTCCATTATTAAAGATTTTATTTCTTTCGTGGTTTCTGTAAAATAATGAAAGAACCAGCAGGCCTCTAACTTTCAATCTTAAATAAAGATGACTAAATACATTGAACATTTCTTTTTATTTTATTTATTTTTTTGTTACTGGAGATTGAACTCAGGGGCACTCGACCACTGAGTCACATCCCCAGCCCTATTTTGTGTTTTATGTAGAAACAGGGTCTCACTGAGTTGCTTAGCGGCTCGCCATTATTGAGGCTGGCTTTGAACTTGCGATTCTCCTCTGTCAGTCTCCCAAAGTGCTGGGATTACAGGCGTGTGCCACCAGGCCCAGCTTACATTGAACATTTCTAAATGATTAATCTGAACCCATTGTGAGTGACTTCAGTGTATTATAGGGTACAGATTTTCAGTATTGCTTTTATGGCTTGTCTTCTCATTCCTCACTGGTATGTTTTATACACTGTTAAATTTATAGATTTAGTATTTTTAACAAGAAATATTTTCTCTTTGATAATAAAGTAGGTATCTGTTGATCAAATATGAAAATAAAGATAGAATCTGTCCTAATTTTTCTGCACAATTTTTCTTTCTGCAAGTTTTTTTCTGACAATCAACAAACTTTAGCTTATGGAACAGTAAAAAGCAACATGAAACATTAGCATACACAGTTTTTAGAATTTGGTCCTATTTTTAAATAAGTTCAGGTATGCTTTTTTTTTTGGAAATGTGGAATACTTATAAACTAATCACATCTGAATTAATGTCTCAATCTTCTTAGAACTTTATTCTACCTATTCTCAATAATTAGACAAAATTATTTTAGCTTAGAAGAAACTCAGAGTTGAACTGGTCTGATAAATGATAAAATAGTAATTACTATAATTCTTATAAACTGATTTCCACAGAGTCCATCTTGTTTGCCCTGCTGTAATTTACAAAGGAGAACTGAACTCAATCTTGGTTACTAACAGATCTTAAGATGGGGTTAGGAAGAAGAAAGGGTCTTTTTTGTTATTTTTAAATTCTTGCATAGATATGTGCATACATAACTGCCCTTGTTTCATCAGAATACATAGTATGTCTTGAATTATAGTTAGTGTAATTGATTCAGTCAGGTTGTTTTGTTAGAAGTAGTTGAAAGATCGGACTGAGTTATTCACTCTGTACTTTGGCCTGTTCACATAAAATGTGATAGCCCATAAACTAGGACATATTAAACATCAAATGTTAAATATAGTAAATATAAAATGTGTCTTTGCCCATTTGTTTCATGTCATAACCTAGCCTTGCTCAGTCCCATTAAAACATCATGTCCTTTGTGTAGTGTCCTAGGAGAGACCCATGGCTGTAGGATGCAAATAGCCCACTCATCAATTCACAGGGTTGACACCACATGTGATAGATACCACACATATGTGCAGCCTAACCTGAAGTTTACAGGAGACATGGTACTGCAGCACACATATGGCTTTCTTAAACCTTAAAGCAAAGCTCCCCCTTTCAAAGATTGTTTTAACTCCCTTTAAGAAAGAAATTCCTGGTAACTGACTGAGACTAAATACCCATGCTCCCAGTCAGGAGGTGCTCAGACTCCCTGACTAAATCTGGCCCATGTCATGGGCGGTGGCTGCTGCCCATCTCTTAAGAGCTTGAGCCACAAAAGATGTCCAGACTCATTTTGACTTGAATTGAACCTAAGAGAACTGCCCAGTGAAACCCCAAACGTAACATTTTACTTGTTATATAACGAGCTAAATTTAACTTGGCATTTATAGTTTGAGATAACAGGAAGAATAAAACTTTTCTGAAAGGACCATTTTTGTTTTGTAAAACCCTCCAGTCTTCAGTCTATTTTAACATATCTTCTTTCTAGTCACACAACATTTTCACTAACCTTGACTTCACCGAAATGGCAAGGGTTATTATATACAGGGTTCTATTTTCTTTAGACTACTGATGGACCAATAAAGTACTTGCCACTTATTCTAATTCACTGTACTTCAGCTCTTTGATGGTTTTCTTCCCTTTTTAACCTTCAAGTAAGCATTTCAAGACTGTCTCATTTAGTTCTTGAAAGTAAGCTTTTTACAAGACATTTTTGATTATCTGATATACCACTGCCTTTTGACATGTTTTTCTTCTTAGGCAGAACATGAACTTTTTTTTAAGTTAAATGCTTCATTTGATTTTTAAATTCAGGCTTACCTATGAAGCAAAGATAATTTGCCTTTGGGAGGTAACAAGACTGAGTTGTTAAGCCTAAGGTTTTTAAATTACCTAATAAGGAACAATATTCCAAAGTCATCGTCATAATTTAAATTTTAAATAGTAACATATTACCCTGGTTTAAAAATAACCAAATGTTGGCAAATTAAATGTCATTCCTGTGTATTTGTTATTAAGGTTCTAAAAAGAACAGCTTTTAGAATTTTTGGCAGTCAAATGTGTTATAGTACCAGTAATTTAATCATAAAAGAAAAAAATAAGCCCTCCTCCCTTTGGTATTCACTGTTTTTCTTTTTTTCTCCTATAGTATAAATCTCATGAAGAATAAATTAGATCCAGAAGGATTAGGAATCATATTGTTGGGTCCATTTCTTCAAGAATTTTTTCCTGATCAGGTAACATAGTTGAGGAAATACATTTATTGTTTTTTTCTGTTGGGGGGATCATCTGTCATGGTTTGAGTATTTTTTTCTACTTCTTTAAAATGTCCTAATGTGTGTATATGAGACTGAAGATGTTCTGCTATGTAAAGACCTTCCCATGCAGAGAGGTCAGAACCCTGTGTACCAATACATTAATGCAATTGTTAGAGGGTACATGTGTGCTGGTACACTACCACAGTGCATAGAGGATATACGCGTGCCAGTACAATAATGCCTGCTTGTAGGGGGGGAAGATGGCAAAGGATACAGCAGACACCAATATTTATACATGATGATACTGTTTTTTCTACAAGGATAAAATTAAGAAGTATATGGAGTAAAAAAAGATTCTCCATTCCCTTTCACCCCCATGTTCATTCTTATGTGTTAACTATTACTAATAAATTAGTATTTATCTTCTAAGAATTTTTTAAATACAGGGAGAGATGATAAAGGTGCTTAATAGGTAGTAGGAACCCCTACTAGTAAACCTAAATTCCAGGAAAATTTCAGTTGAATGGAAGAAAAGGTAGTAATTTGTTTCAGTGGAGCTGTGCTGTTTCATACTGAGACATATCTTCTGTTGGATGTTGATATTAGCTCAGTTATTTAGGATATATGCTTGTTGCAAAACTCTTGAGTTTTGTCTGTGTCACTGGCAAGCCAATTCTACATCTTATGCTGTCTTCTTATCTAAGTATTTTACTACTGAACTGAATTATTTAGATAGATACATGGTGGTCATTTTATCAGACAACATAGCTTAAATGGAAATTCATTGTTTCTATTGAAATGCCAATTTCTTTTCTACCTCTATCATAAAAGAAATGTATCAACAGGTAGAAAAATTGTAAAAATTAAAAAATGAAGGAAAATTGCGAGGTATAATTATTCAATTTTAAGGTAGTTATTGTTTTCACAGTGTTCTTTTCACTAATTAAAAGTTCAGTTTTCCAGTGGTATTTTTTGGAATGGAAACCCCTAACTCAGTATTGTAGACTAAATTGGAAGCATCAGTGTATTATATAATTGTGGCCTGAGCAAGAGTGATACTACTGTTCTTCCCTATTGATTGAAAGGAACAACTTATTACAAAGAGAAAAAGTAAAAATATATTTTAGTAAGTATTTTTGTGTTCTAAAATAATACATGCACATATCTAAACTTAAGTGCAAAAGAGTCTTATAATGAAAATTTATACTTCTTTCCAGTCTGTTCTCCAGAAGCACCTATTGAAGTTTTTTGGTTTTCTGGGAGTTATTCCAATTAAGTTCTTCGCTTTATCAAATGATTCCCAATGAAAGGATGAAGATTTAAGAAATTTGCATTTTATGTTTATTGCTAATTAGAAATTGCCTGATAAAATGATATAATTGCCTGATAAAATGATATAAAGTTTTAGTAATAGCATTTTATTTATATAGGGCTCCAGTGGTCCAGAATCTTTTACTGTCTACCACTACAATGGATTGAAGCAGTCAAATTATAATGAAAAGGTAAGATAATTCACATAGTAATTTGTCTTCAACAGGTTGATGAAATAAGTACACATGTATATTACAATGTCTGATTCCCATAAAGTTGTTACCTAAAGAGACCCAGGAATCTCTCTACTATCACAACACATTTTAGAATTGGTCATATCAATTTGACCAACATGATACTGTACATTGAAGATCTACATTGGAGCAGTAGTGTCACTGTCACAAAATTACTGCATCTACATGAATAATGTTACCCTTGACTTTGTATGTATTTCTAAATTGGCATTTATGGTTAATATAGTAAAAGTTGTTTTTGATCTGTTTAAATGCAGAAAGAGGTAACAAGAATTTTGATTTGAGAAAAACATTTTAAAGGATTAAAATAACCACAATGGCTAGTATTTATTGAGCATTTACCTGGAATTTTCTTAAGTATTCTATTTATCCCCATTTTACAGAGGTGGGAACTGAAGCACAGGTAAGCAACCTTGCCGAAGGTCAAGCAGCTGGGAAGTGGCAGAGCAGGGATTGAAACTTAGGGAGTCTAGCTCAGAACCTGCCTTCTTTCCCATTATGTTTGCTGCTTTCCTTTGTAACTCAAAAGGCATGAAGGTGACTCATGTGGTTTAAGCAAAAGTTTTGTCTTACCACTTTACTGTTTTGATGAAATACCAACTTTGTGTACATATGTGATGTCTGTTGTGTTTCAATTTATTCAAGTAACAGTTGTTTCTTTTAATTTGATCTATACATGCTGGTTTCATAAGTATTTAAATTGGAAGATGGCTATGGAAAATAGATTATAATGTAAATACATAATTTTAGTTAAACCTAAAATACTAAAATTTACTTTTATTTTCATAACATAAATGGAAAGTTTTATTAGGTCCAAAATCTTTTCACAAAAATAATTTATTGATACATTAGCAGAAAATATAAATTGTCAATAAGAAAACTTGGATGCCATTTCTTAATGTGTCTAATTAGTGCTTCATCTAGACTTTGAAGTTTTGCATAGCTTTGAAATAGAGGTGCTTTATAATCACTAGTTATTCACCTACACAGTTCCTGCAAGGTAGTCAAATATTATCCATATTTTACAGATAAGACAGGGAGATTAAGTGACTCATCCAGGGTCACACAGCAAGTCATTGACAGAGCAGGGATTGGAACTGAGTTCCTGATTCCCAATCCTGTCCTTGGTCTGCTTGGCCACGCTACCTGTGTATAGTAAGTTTTCAAATTATGCTTGTGAGAAGTATCTGGCATACTAACAAAAGTCAGAAATCAAAACGGGATATTAACATGACAGTAGTATATAACAAGTATAAAGCAAAGCATGTATGTCATTAAGTTGCAGAAGTATAATGTTATGCAGTTTTTCAGGAGCTAGTGAGGTGCTATTAAAAACATCTGGAGGAAACAGGGAAGGGGACTACTATGCCTTGCTTGATCCCCCAAGCAACCAAAGCTAGTTGAGGCCTCCAGAAGTGGGCCACAGTACTCTTTCCAGGCACTTATGTTCCAGTGCTGTGAGCAACTGAAGTTCTTTGTGAAAAATAAGTTATAATACTTAACAAGTAAGACAAGACCTAAGTTATATTCCATGTGGACAACTCTTCAGGAAAAGGCTCTTTTGCTTTGGGGAATTGAAAACTGGGAGTTGTAGTTTTTGGGGGTTTTTTTGGTACTGGAGATTGAACTCAGGGGCACTCGACCACTGAGCCACATTCCCAGCCCTATTTTGTGTTTTATGTAGAAACAGGGTCTCACTGAGTTGCTTAGCGCCTCGCCGTTGCTGAGGCTGGCTTTGAACTCGCGATTCTTCTGTCTCAGCCTCCCTAAGTGTGCTGGGATTACAGGCTTGCGCCACCGCGCCCGGCTGGGAGTTGTAGTTTTAATAGTTTATTTCATCAACACTGGAAACAAACATATATTAACCAGAATAAGGTATTAAAAAACATATTTCACACTGGAAAATGTCTTTAGACCTTCCTAAAAAAATTAGATATATGAAACTAAATGATCTGACCTAGTAATACTTTAGATATAGAAATAATGTGTCTTTTAGGGAACTCTCATTTAAGGCTTGGTATTTATTTTGACTCCTTAGTCAAATAAGTTGTGGCTTTTATATTGAAGAACATTATTATAATCATGTATATCTACCAGTGAATGTGTAAAAGTAATTGTATATACTTTGGAAGAAGGCAGTTTATATCTGTTCCTATTAAATTATATAGTTAGAATTTCTGTTCATACAGAAAATAAATTAATGACCAGTGCTTTCATGTACGGAGAACCCTTTCTAAAGAGTTAGGGTTTTCACTAGTGTGTTATGTCATAAAAACTTTTATGTATTTTCTTTGAAATGGAAGAAATAAGAATAAATTTTTTTTTTTGTATTTAGCAACCAGTTTACATGCAATGGCAATGGTCACATAAAACCTGAAGTACTGACTAGTTTGATCTGTCAGCCTCTTCCTACTATTGATAGTACTGCATGAAAAATCATGGAGAAGAAAATTTTAAAGATGTCAGGACAAAGTGCATTCATGGGCTGAATTTCAGAAATACTTAATAACACATTTAATTTCCAAACATGCAAATTGCTTTCAGCTCTGGAAATTCAGTCTTTGGAATGAAAGGAGAAAATGGAAGTCCTCCTTAGAATGTATAGCTGTATTTCTGTTATGGCTTTCCATTTCATGAGATTGGCATGAGTGTCCGAGTGCCTCAATATTACAACAATGGGAGCTATGGAAATGAGTATAATAATTTAAAATTTCCTCCAAATATTATTTGAAGTATGATTTTTTTAATCAAAAACAGTCTGTATGTGTCCTGTGATTCACATATAGTGTAATTCTAAAAATTATCAGATCAGCTAGCAATTAAAAGTTATATCACTATCTCTTTAGAAATTTATTTTCACATTAATAAGCAAATATTCTTGCTCATAATTTCTATCAAAATAGATGAGAAGGTCCACATAAAACCCTATGTAATAACTAACTTGCTAGCCTATAAAAATGTCTCACAGAAGAATTTACTAAGAATATTGATTGAGCTTGGTGGCTTTTTGTTTTTTCAACAGGTAATGTATGTAGAAGGAACTGCAGTCATTATGGGTTTTGAAGATCCCATGCTACAAACAGATGACACTCCTATTAAACGCTGTCTCCAAACCAAATGGCCATACATTGAGTTACTCTGGACCACAGATCGCTCTCCTTCACTAAACTGATTTGCCTAAGTATTTGTAAGGAAGATTGTAATAACAGATGTTGGAAGAGGGATTTGTGATTAGCAATTGGCTAAACACTGGTATCATTGATTAAGTGTAAATAACAAAAACACATTTTGGTGTTTAAGATGTTTAAATTATTTGTTTTAAAGGTTTACCTTAAAGCTTATCCTATTTTAACCCTTTATGTTGAAATTTACTAGCAAAATTAAGCTTTAATCAAAGTTCATCACTTTTGCAATCAGATATCTAAGTATCAAAATCACTATGTATAAACTTTTGGGTTTTATTTCATTCAGGCACATTTTATCATTTGAATGATTCTGGCTTATAATATATTAGCTTCTACACTGAAATGCAGAAGTTAATTTTTTCTAAAATCTTTTCCATTAGAAATTCTGATAAATAATAATTTATCAGTCCAGGTCCTTTGATAATTGGCTTAACTCTGGCATGTTTACAAAAAATGTAGAAACTATATGAGAACTTCCCATTTATTCACAGGGTGTAGAGGGGATGTATTTTTTAACTGATAGTAAAGAGAATGTTTGATAGTCTTAACACTGTTAACTTTCACTGTATTGCCAAATGCTTTTCCAAATTTGTTCCAACAGCCCTGTAAGCCAGCTTTCTTGTATATTTATAAATGTGATAAATGCATGAGAACATCTGTTATTACATTAGTATATTGCATTATTTATTATGAGCCTATAGTTGATAGCCTAAATAAAAACTTTTTAACTCTATCCTTGCATTCTTATTAGTGACTACAAGTAAACAGATACTTTTAAACATTTCTGCCCAGCCACCCTGAAAAACACAGCATCCAAAACATTTCTAGTGGACTCAGAAGTCCTTGACAAATAGACTAAACCTTAGGCGTACCTAAGAGCTCCGCTAACTCACACAGCCAGAAGCACGGAGAGCCCGGGTTGCAGTTGTCTAGATCAGTGAGCAAAGATGCAGAGGCCTCATCCTGTTTACGTGAGAGAGAGAGGGGTTGATTTGCTTTATTCCAGTAGTTTGTTCCACAGCAGTTTGAAACCTGAATAACCAGAGCTGGTTTTACCTTCACTTGTGAAGCAGACAACCATTTAGTATTCTCTTACACATTTCAGAACTGAACTTTACCTTCAACAGCATATTTCCTGTATGAATATGTTTGGGGTTTTATTTTTGTACAAATAGTTACGATATAATTAAGTACATTTTAGCACAGGAAAAAATGTGTCATGAGATTTTATATATAAAACTTGGTGACATTCTGTTCCAAAAGTATGATACTAGCTACTAAAATTCCAGCTAAAAAATATTTCTGGCCATATCTTGGCTGCCTCTGATGTAGTGTGTGTGTGTGTGTGTGTGTGTGTGTGTGTGTGTGTGTGTGTAAAAAACATATAACAACATTGTTTGAATTAATTTCTCTTCAGTCTTAAATTCCATAAGGATTATGAAAAAATAAATTCTCTCATAATCATCTACCCTACAAAATAGTAGGATACTCTTACTGTGCTATGCAACAAATTATTCCAAAATGTCATGTGATAAAACAGTCCTACTGTTAGTTTCACCAGTTGTGTCACTTAGAAGTTCAAATGGCACAGTGGAGGGATGGCGTGCCTGCTTCTCGGTCTGGAGGCTCAGCTGAGACACTCAGTGGGCAAGGGGATGGAGTCATATGGAGATGTCTTCACACATGACAGGCATGACTGAGGCCTTTGCTTGACTTTATTCACAGATGTAGACACACTACCAAACAACTACAGGTATTTTTTTATTTTGCTAAGGGTTACTTACCAAAATAGATTTTATGTTGGGGGATAAAACAAGTCTAGAAAATGCTGAAAGTGTAGAAATTAAGTAACACACTTCTGAATAGCCCAAGGGCCAAAGAAAAATTGCAATGGGAATTACAATGTTCCTTTTACTGAATGATAATGAAAATGACATAATAAAATTAGTTTATAATTAAAGCAATGCTTAGGCAAAAATAGTTCTAAAATAAGTATATTATAAAAGTAGAAAGTTTGCAATTTGAAATCTAAGCTTTATCTCAACAATAAACAAAGGAAATAAAAGGATGTAAGACAAAAGTAATGTCCACAAATAAAAGAATGAATTTGGACCCCTACCTCACCTTATGTAAAAATTAGCTACAAATGGTTTTATTTTGAATTTTAAGAACAAACTCTACAATTAATAGAAAACAGGAGTAAATCTTCATGACCTTGGTTTAGGCCATGGTTTCTTAGAATACAAAAATACAAGTGACAAAAAAAGAAAAAATGGACTTTGTCCAAATTTGTGTGTCAAAGGTGATACCATCAAGAAAATGAAATAATTGACAGAATGGGATAAAATATTGGAAAAGTGTATCTCAAGTAATTTGTATACAAAAGAACCCATAACTCAACAATAAAATTTGTTTGAGACATTTCTCCAAAGATGATATTACAAATGATAAGTGCATGAAAGATAAATTAGAAACCTCATACATTGCTTGTAGGAATATAAAATGTTGACACTTCAGAAAAGTTATATAGTTCCTTGAAAAGTTAAATGCAGAGCATATGACCTAACAATCCTCATGCCAATTATATCCTCAAAAGAAATGCTGAAAACCTATGTCAATATTCATAGCGGCTTTATTCATAATAGTCCCAAAGTGGAAATAACCTAAGTATCCAACTAATGGATGGATAAACATAGGATATACCTACAATGAAATTTTTATTTATCAATAAAAACGAATTACTGACATATGCCAAAACATAGATAAACCTCAAAAACATGCTAAGTAAAAGGAGTCGGTCACAAAAGACTACATTTATGATTCTATTTCTGTAAAATCTCCAGATTAGGCAAACCTTAGATATAAAATGCATTAGCAGGAGCTGGGATGGGGATGGAGTGGGATAACAGGATTGGGGAATGACTGCCAATGTGTATGGAGCTCATTTGGGAATAACGAAATACCCTAATATTAAACCGTGGTGATGGTTGTAAACCACTGAACTGTGAGGCTAAAGAAAAGCCAGTGAAATAGAAAGCAGATCTATAGGGGGAAAAAATTCAGCAAATCCAATATTTTTCTGAAAAAATAAAAGTGCTAAACCTAAGAAGACTGATCAAGAAAAAAATCGAGAAAATGGGATTGGGGAACATACATTTTCTGGCTATCAATAAATTGTTGAACGAAATTATGAACTGTATTATGCCAATGAATCTAAAAAATTAGATCAAATGGACTAGTTATTTGAAAAAAAAACATAGCAGAATTGACACATGAAGAAAATCCCATATTCATTAAATTTAATAAGAATCTTCCCCTAAAAATCTTGGCCTAGATGGCTTCACCAGCAAATGCTTCCCAACCCTTCAGGAAAAAATATCAATTTTTAAAAAATGCTTCTAGGAAATAGAAAAAGAAATAGGACACAATTCAATTTATGAATCCAGAATGATGCTGATTTAATACCAAAAACTAATGGACATTACAAGAAGGAAAAATTATAGACAAAAATTTCCCATGATCATGGGGACAAAAATCCTGTACATATTTGAAACACATGAATAAATTATCCACAAATGTGTTTTTTTCACATTAACAGGATAGAGAAAAATGATTTTTTCAATACAGTATAAAAATTTGATTAAAAACTAAAATAATAAGCTGAGAAGGGAACTTCTTGTGCAAAGAATATTTACAAAAAAAGTTATTCTCAATGGTGAAATATTAAACACTTTCTTCCCAAGTTCAGGAGAAACTATGCCCTTTCACCTCTTCTTTACAATATTGTCCCACACAGGCCCTACCTTTTGTAATAAAGCAATAAAAAAAAGTATAAAGCAACTAGAAAGTTAAAATGTGGTTCATAGATAAACACAAAATACTCTGTAGAAATGTTTAGTATTCTTAAGTGAATTTAGCCAGTTACTGGATATAAGGTCAATAGACAAAAGCACGTTTTTGTAGACATAACATAGGCAATTAGAATTTTTTTAGAATTTTTTTGATGCTATTTCTAATAGCATCAAAAAATACCAAATAGCTAACAGGAAATCCAGTGAAAGAGATGCACATTTCTATGCTGAAAACCAGAAAACATTGCTAAGAGACAAAGCAATAAACAAATGTTAGGACATACCATGCTCATAGATTCGAAGACAATTAGTCCAATCTTCCCAGATTAAGATTAAATTCAATGAAATTCTAATCAAAATCTCTCAAGTTTTTTTAAAATGTGCAGAATTTTATAAACTGATTATTTTGTATAGAAAACAAGGGAGATTGAAATTAGCCAACATAATCTGAAAGTAGAAAAACTAATTTGGAGGATTTAATTATCAAATTTCAAGATGTTTCATAAAACTACAACAATTATAATGTGGTATTGGTACAAACAAACAAATTACTGGAACAAAATGCAGGTTAAGTATCCCTTAAATTCTTGGGATCAGGAGTGTTTCAGATTTGGGAATTTTTTCAGATATTTTAATATTTTTATATACATAATGATACATCTTGGGAATGGAACCCTAGTCTAAATAAAATTCATTGTATTTCATATACACATTATAGCTAAAGGTAATTTTATATAATATTTTAAATTTTGTGGTGTGGGATTTGGTGCTCAAAAAGTTTAGAATTTTTGAGTATTTTGGATCTCTTTCAAATTAGGGATGTTCAACCTATAGTTCTAAAACAGACTCATATACATCTGGATTCTCAAAAAAGGTTCTACAGTTAAATAAAAGAAAATTCTAGTTGGTAAGTAGTGTTTTTTGGTCAGTGTTTGAAAATTGTAATTAATCCCTACCTCACTTCATACATAAAAATTAATTTGAAATGGAAAATGTACCTAAAGTGAATTTATAAAACTAACCTTCTAGGGACGAACACAGGGTAAAATTTTTATGACTTTGTAGGATTCAAAGATATCTTTAAAAGAAAACATATAAAGTTCATTTAAAGATTGATAAGTTGGCTTCTGTTCATCAAAGACATTAAGAGAGTGCAAAGGCAATACAAACATCAGAAAAAGATACCTGCATTACACATATATGACAAAGGACTGTATCCAGGACTTAAAAAGAACTGCTACCAATCAAAAAGAGAAAGATAGCAAAATTTAAAAGTGGGCCAGAGATCTAAATTTGCCCCCTCAACTTGAACAAACAACGGTTGTGCCAAACATCAAGAACAGTCAACGTCTCCCACACCTTCAAAGATCCAACAATTTGGCCCACAGCAGTGAAGACAAGGACTAGTCTCCCCGCTGACTAAATGCCTCTGTTTGTATTGAACAATGTACTTAAATATCAAGCCCCATTCATATATATAATCTGGGGTTGAAAAGAACATTCATCTTCATTCACAGGAATTTATTGAACATTGCTACATGCACTAAGCAAGCTATTAAACAAAGGATCCTAGCAAATATTAGATGAACAAACGTTTGTTCTCTCCACTGGCCTCTTCCTGGGCCTTAGGTATACCCTAGACTGAATCTACTTTTTTTATCATTACAATTTCTAATTTATAGTAAGTACCAATTTAATTAACAAAGATACATAAATCGCCCACTGCCATATATATAGTATTTATTGTATTGGGTTAATTTTCTAAGCATAAGAGTTTACAACAATTTTCTAAACATAAGAATTTCTTCCATGAAGGTATGTTGATGTAAGACTGACAGCGTAAATATTTTTTTCACTGTGTTCTGAATCAGATAATACTAAACATCTCAACTGAAGAACACTAACTCATTCTATCAACACAGTGGTTACATTATGCAATATTTTCTTCCCTGTCAATTGCCCGTCTTTTCTTGTTCACACTAACTGATGTTCCATATTAAATCAATTGACTAATTCTAAACAAATATTCTGAGTGAAAAAACAAATGTGAGCAATTTCCTGCTGTCTTGGGGAATTAAAACATTTTGTCTATAAATACATACATAATCTTGTTAAAATTTTAATGGGGGAAATATGTCATGTCAAAAAATCATGCTAATCTGAGAAAATAAGACAACATTATGTTTCTTTTTATTTACTACATTTTCTATATGGTCTTATTTACTTACTGTCATAGTCTGTCTACTCATTTTTAGTTCCAAAAAAGTCAGTACATTATTTCCTCACCTGGCAGAGTCCCTAAATTCTGACTGGACTCCACAGCATTTTTTGGCCAGGGTTAGGAGCCAGAAGCTAGCACAATGGACATCTCTGATCCTAAATCTCACCAGTTACATGACCTTGGACAAGTTACTTGGTTTCTGTTCTGTTCTCTTCACCTGCAAAATGGATAACTGAGCTTTCTAAATATTGTGCATGAATTACCTCACTCAAACTAAGTATTCAAAAAATTGTGGGGATTATAATCATTATTATCAATTTACTCACCAACAAATGACTCAATATTCTAGCCAATCAAAAAATACTAACTCAACAATGATATATAAGAGAAAAAAATATTACCTCCCTAAAGGAGATTGTACACAAATGCACTGTGTACCAGATAAATAGTAATAACTATTTAAAAGACTCAAGCCTCCAAATAATCACCCTTTTGGGGAAAAGGACCAATGGGGCAAGTTTTCAACAAGGATTTGTGACCTCCCTGATGACATTAAGAAGCACTAGAATAAATTTTGGGCTTTTCAGCATCGCAACCAAAACTTACTTATGTCTAATAAGTTATAGAACAAAATTGGGACTCAGCAGTGGCGTGTTGAATTGTTACTGAACCTAATACTCATTTGTCATCTACTATAATTTTCAACCACTGAGTAAGGGAAATTGCATGACTTAATTAGTCTCTTAAGCTCTGAGGTTTTAAGAGTTTTCCTCTAGTTTTCTTAGTAAATTTAATATCTACTGTAACCCTTGCCTAGGGGATGAATATGGGAAGAGGTATCAGACTAAGCTTCCACTGACCAGAGCCCCTGTGCACCAAGAAATGTTGGTACTGAGTGGCCCAAAGGAATCATCATTGGTGCAATTTGGGCCAAATTAAGACCCAATGTCACATACTAGTAAGTGGCACAACATGAACTTCAACACAAATAGCACCTACTTGTCTCTGACCCTAGGGCAAGGCTAGACTGACAGGAAGTGAGTCCATGGTCCTCAGGGACTGGAGCCAATAAGGTTATCACTATTCCTTCTGCCATCAGTCCCTTGTTTCCTAGATCTAAAATATTCCAGATGGTTCTCCTAGTTGACCTCTGCTGCTCTGGTCCAGCAACCATTGACTACCACTTCCTGTCCCTCTTGCCTTATATAAGAAAATGAGGGTATTTAGGAGGGAAGAGTCTGGTGGTGGCCATCTTTGTACAAGTGAAATCATGCTGAGGCCACACTTTCCTCATCCTAGGCTTGGGAGTAGGAAGAGGGTCTCCCTTTCCAGACACCAGGCAAGAAAAAGACTAAAAGAAACACTTTTTGAGATGGTGGGTTGTTGCCAGTATGAGAGACCTCCTCAGGCAGCAGAGACCATGATATATCAACATGACCTGCTGAACAAGAAGAGAACTGGAGCAGGGTGGCATGCAGTGAGGCAGACTGCATTTCCACCTTAGGGGGTCCCTGGGGCAGTAGCCGTATCTAAGTTATCTGTAGGTGGCCCAGCTAGGATGGCCACCCAACAGGAGTTCATGCATTAGGGGATGGTGCAAAAGAAGGGAAGCCCTCGGTACATTCCAAAGAGCTCACTTGATTGGGTATCCGCTTGAGACAGCAGCATGTGAGAACCCACTGAACAGAGAACATCAATGGCAACTTAGTGTCATCCAGGAAAGGAGCGACAACCCACCAAGACAAGACTGCAAGACTTTCCAATTACAGAAAGAAGGACACTTTGCTGTCACTCTCCTCCCTCCTCACCCCAGCACACGGGAGGATCAAAGGCAGGACATGGGAGAAGGTATCCCAGACACATTCCAAGCACTTCCAACACCACCAATCCAAATAAGGTCCCCAGACAAACTCAGGAAGAGTGAGGAATGGAGGCAGGTGAGTTGACATAGAGTTTGAAACTGAAGCTTCAGATTAAATTGCTTTTAATAACTATAATGGAGCTGAAAGTTAAGGAGCCTTAAAGTCACAATTAATCCCTCTCCCTCCCTTCATCCAACAAAAATCACTCCAAGAGCCTGTCAGTTCTCCCTACAAAATATATAAACAATCCAAGCCGGGCGCGGTGGCTCAAGCCTGTAATCCCAGCACTTAGGGAGGCTGAGACAGGAGAATCGCGAGTTCAAAGCCAGCCTCAGCAATGGCGAGGTGCTAAGCAACTCAGTGAGACCCTGTCTCTACATAAAACACAAAATAGGGCTGGGGATGTGGCTCAGTGGCCGAGTACCCCTGAGTTCAATCCCCAGTACGAAAAAAAAAAAAAAAGTACAAAATATATAAACAATCCAATCACCTGTCACCACAATGCCACTTCTATTTTTGTACAAGCCAGCATTATCACTTGCCTGGGTTATTGCAAAACATCTCTCTACCTGTATCCTGGCTTTTAGCATTTCCCCACAGCAGGTAGCATGTTCTTATTAGAATTCTAGTCAAATGGAGGCACTCTTGTTTCCAAACCACTCCTGAGGTTCTCATAGTCTGCACCCACCCAACCCTGTTCATCTCTGAGCATACTTTTTTTCATTGTTATTTATTTATGTTTGTTTGTTTATTTATTCTACTTAGGTATACATGATAGCAGAATGCATTTTGATTCATTATACACAGATGGAGCACAACTTTCATTTCTCTGGTTGTACGTGATGTAGAATCACATCATATATGCAATCATACATGAAGCTAGGGCTATGATGTCCATCTTATTCCATCATCTTTACTGTCCCCATGCTCCCTCCCTCCCCTTTGACCAAAGTTTCTCCATTCTTCCTGCATCCTCTCCCCCATTATGGATCAGCATCTACTTATCAGAGAGAACATTCAGCATTTGGTTTTCTGGGATTGGCTTACTTCACTTAGCATGATATTCTCCAACTCCATCCATTTACCTGCAAATGCCATAATTTTATTCTCTTTTATTGCTGAGTAATATTCCATATATACCACAGTTTCTTTATCCATTCATCTATCAAAGTGCATCTAGGTTGGTTCCACAGTTTAGCTATTGTGAATCAAGCTGCTATAAACATTGAAGTGGCTGTGTCACTGTAGTATGCTGTTTTTACTTTTGATAACTTACCCACAAAAGCACTATGTTTACCAGATGCAACTGACCTCTTTGTTGTTCTCCCAATCTTCAGGCATGTTCCTGTCTCGAGGCCTTTGTACTTGCCTTTCCTCTTCTTGAGACTCTACACAGATATTTCAAGACTCATCCTCTGCTAATTTAGATATGGTTTGTCCTCCCAGGCTTCGTGTGTTGAAAGCATGGTCCTCAGTATAGTTGTACTGAGAGGTACTGGGCCCTTCTTCAAGGCAATTAAGACATTGGAGCATCAGCCTCAAAAGAAATTAATGTAGTGCTCCTAAGACCTTGGTGAGTTCTCATGGTAGCTGTTATAAGAGCAGGGCTAGCCCCTTTCCACCCTCTGGCATCCTGTCTTGCCACTGTGATGTCATCCACCATGAGATCCTCATCAGAGCCAAACCAATGCCAGTGCCAGTACCATGCTCTTGAATCTCCAGAACTATGAACTAGACAAACGTCTTTTCTTTACACATTTTCCAGCCTTGGGTATTTTATTATAGCAATGAAAATGGAAGAATACACCTCCTTACTTCTTTTAGCTCCTTCTTAAATGTCATGTTCCAAATAAGAACACCTTGCTATTTAAATCTTAATTTCTGTTCCATGTCCCCAGTATTCCCTCCCTCCACTTTCTTTATTTTTCTACTCAGCTCTTATCAACATCTAAGAATGTTATGATAGAGCATATTAATGTTCCCAATTAAGTTCTTCCTTACTCATTCAGGATTAGTTCATATGACCTGCTTTGGTCAATAAAGTATAAGAGAATGTGATGTGGGCTATTCCTGAGCAGAAGCTGCAAAAACCATAGCATGATTCTCGCTCCCTCTGCCATGAGGCCAGCATGTCCTGGAAAGGGTTTGTGCCTTGACTCTGAAGGAGATACAGAGAACAGCAGACAACCTACAAGGGCCATGTAACAATCTTTGTTGTTGCTTTCTTGGGTTGTTACCATCATATAACTCATTCTAAGCTAACTGATGCATTTATTTATTTTGTTTTTTATCTACATCTTCCCCTACAACATAGGCTCAGTAAAAACAAGATTTTTCACTACTATATCACCTGTGTTTAACACAGTGGGAACTTAGTGTCTGTTGAATGAATCACTTCAGCCAAGAACTTGTCAAAGAATTGGAAACTGACAAAGTGTAATTTAATCAGTGACTGAGGAAAAAAATACAAAACTTTACATTTATACCATCACAGATTTGTGATCATACACTGTATATAAATTTTTCTATTATGCCTATAATCAGTATTTGTATGGCAAATAATATCTGTAATTGAAATTATGCCATAAACATGGAAGGTGTTTTGAGAATGGAGAACTCTTGTCAGGGTTGGTCACTGGGATGGCAGAAAGTTCCAAACAGCTTTGATGTGCTAATGGTGGAACTTGGCTGCTGGTTGGGAGTTCAGCTGAAGTTCCATCCTGTCCTCAGTTCTGTCCTATGTAAACTTTCCCATAGGTACTTGGACTTCCCCCCAGCCCAGGAGCTGGATTCTAGAAAGGACTGCTCCAAGAGGACATGACCCAGACATGTAAGAGCCAAGCATTTTCCATTTGGATCATGTCTGCTGGGTTCCTCTGGCCAGGTTACACAACTGGCCAAGCTCAGAGTCAAGAAGAGAGGTGGTTACACCAGGACACTACACCAGGAAGCCCAGGTTTTTAGAGAGAGGCAAAGTCACACCTCAGGAAGCATCTGCAGCAAATATGAATCCAGCATCCAAAATCTCAAACTCATCACTTATCCAAGGGGGAACTAATTTAAGAGGTCATTTCATACCAACCAACTTCACAAAAGTTTCATGCATAAATGAAAATTCAAATATTTTAATTTTGAGGGGAAATACACCCATATCAAAATTCAGTGCTATATATATATATATATATATATAAACAAATATTTGTCATATGTAGTTTCAATTAACACAAGATTTTTCACTTGTGTTGTTTACTACTATATCATCAGTGTTTAATACACAGTGAGAACTCAGTGTGTATATGTGTGTGTATAATTTTGAGGTGGGTAGGGTCAATAGGAGAACAAATTGCAAGTCACTTGGTCAGCAAATAATTGGAAAAAACGAAAACTCTACATCATCAAAAGGACATTTACAGGGGCTAGGATTGTAGCTCAGTGGTAGCTGAAGTTCCATCCTGTCCTCAGTTCTGTCCTATGTAAACTTTCCCATAGGTACTTGGACTTGTAAACTTTGTCCTATGTAAACTTTCCCATAGGTACTTTCCCATAGGTACTTGCCTCGCAAGCATGAGGCCCTGGGTTCAATCCTCAGCACCACATAAAAAGAAAGAAAATAAAGATATTGTGTCCATCTACAACTAAAAAATTATTTAAAAAAAACAGCAAACTAATGACAGCTCATAGATTTTCCTTCTTCAAGTCAAAGACTGTTTCCATCTCAATCACAGGAACTGTCCATTACAGTCAACATCATGAGACCTCCCCCAACACCCCCCCATACAAATCTAGACAGAGAATCCAGTTTCACCATCTAAATTTCTTCATTAAAGACTTAATATGGGCTTGTGCAATCATTAATTCAGAATTAAATACCACTGAGTTACCAAGGACCTATCTTCAGCTAGTTTAAACTTAAATTAGTGAATTCTGGATGAAATTCAAGGCTATTGGTTTTCACAGCAAGATCTATACAGAATACCTCATAGTTGATTAGGTACCCTAACAGGTAATTCCATTCACTTCTGGAGGCTTCTTCCCAGCATCAGTTGTAGAGAGTGATATTTTTGCACACAAAAGGAGTATATAGCCTATATGGGCATAAAATTTCCAAACAAATGTTTAGAAACATCAGTCTGATATCACTCTACAGTACTGGGAAAATATGGAAAGACCAAAGATGAAAAAACAAATCAATGATGAGGGCCATGGAAGGAAGAAGGAATCTACAGCAACATGGGAAAGAAAGATCTAGGGGGCTTGTTTGAGGACCTAGTGTTGGATATGGTATACAAAGAGAAGAAATAAAGATGAATCAAAAACATCTCATTGAAGGAATGAGAAAATGGGATGCAAAAAAGAAAATTACTTGAAATAAAATGGAAGGAAGAGAATGATGAGTTATTTGGGGGATGTGTCAAGTTTTTACATATTTATTCAATTGACAGGTATGTTTTAAGCTCTTACTTCGAGACAGACATTTTGCCAAGTTCTAAGATTCAGTGACAAATAAAGCCAGGTTTCTGCTCTGGGGGAACTTAACATTTGACTAAAGAGAAGTAGACTGCAATCATGGTAGCCAATAAGGTAATTTCCAATAACAACAAATAAATGCTATGAAGAAAATAAAAATAGGAAATGGGATAGAGAATGAAGGGAAATGATAGAGGTGGGAGGTATAACTACGTTCTCTGGGGCTGAGACCTTAACATGAGAACGAGCCACCTCAGCAAGTGTCCTGAAGGAAGGCTCCCAGGTAGGGAACAGAAAATGGAAAGGCCTTGAGGCAGGAACTGGGTTTGCATGTTGGAAAGCTGGAAATGAGGGAGACAGGGACAGAGATTAATTTGGAGAAGACAGGCAGAGGCCAGGTAATGCAGGAGCTTTAGCCCAGGGTGGGAAGTTTGGGTTTTATTCTCATAGTGATGAGACATTATTGAAAAACATCAAACAAGAAAGTGTAAGGAAGCCAGGCATGATGGCACATGGCTGTAATCCCAGTGGCTCTGGAGGCTGAGGCAGGAGGATCACAAGTTCAAAGCCAGCCTCAGCAACTTAGAGAGATGCTGTCTCAGAATTAAAAAATTTAAAAAATAAAAAGGCTTGGGGATGTGGCTCAGTGGTTGAGCACCCCTGGGTTCAATCCCTGGTTTAAAAAAAAAAGTATAAGGATGTGATTAAAAAGACCACTCTGCCTGCCCTGTGGGATTATCACAAAGGAGCATAAGAGGAGGCAAGAGACCACTATGAGGCTACTGCAGGACTCCATGCAAATGATGCTGGCTGGATTAGGTGCTAGCAGTAGAAGAGTCAAGAATAGCCCAGTGAATAAATATACTTGGATAAAAGAGTCAACGGCACCTGCTGGTGGATTCAAGGAAGAATGTGAGGAAAGGAGGGTATTATGAAAGATTGGCCTCTGTAGACCCCAGAAAGTAAAAATGAGAGATGCAGAATTTGAGAGACAGCAAAAGAAAGGATAGCAAGATATTCAAGGTGGTAGGATTCTCCAGGTACCTATAAATGTAGAGCTAGAAATAAGTAAAAGATTCAGATTGGTGATGTGGTTTGGAGAATTATCAGCCTAAATGTGGTGTTTGAAATTTTCAAACATTTTCAAGCATTGAATAGGAACAGTAAGTCATGCAAGAGGGAATGTTCTTTAGCCACAGAAAGGATGCAGGAAAGCCAGAAGGCCACTCACAGAGATTAATGGTCAGTGTAGGGAGAGATTCAAAAGGCCTGAACCTTGGTAAAGACAGACTTTGGGTCATGGAGGACTTTATCTACTAGCAATGCTTGTTGCAGGGCCTTATTTCTTGGTTTGCCTAATCTCAGACCCAAAAGAACTCCTGAAAGCTGGAAGGAAGTTCCAAAGATCTTAGTGATGCAGGAGGATGAAGTCTTGGAAGAGGTCAATTTTTTAAAAAGAAGTCTTGAAAGCCATTGAAAATGGAATCAATTAACAATGAGATACCATGACACAGCATTAGAACAGACAGAAATCCACAACACTGACAACACCAATCACCAGCAAGGATGGGAAGCAACAGGAACACTTACTTATTCACTGCTGGAGGAAATGAAAAATGGTACAGGCACTTGGGGAGATAATTTGATAGTTTCTGACAAAACTAAACATCCTCTTCTCATACAATCCAGCCATCACAGTTCTTAGTATTTACCCAAATAAATTTAAAGCTTACTATCCACACAAAAAACTGCACACTGGTATTTATAATAGCTTTATTCACAATTGCCAAAACTTGAACTCCATTCAAATGTCCTTCCGTAGGTGAATGGATAAACTCTAGTACATCCAGACAATGGACTTATTGAGCACTAAAAAGAAACAAGCCATGAAAACGCAGGGAGAAAACTTAAATGTGCATTATTAAGTGAAAGAAATCAGCGTGAAAAGACTACACATGATATGATGCCAACTATATAACATTCTGGAAAAGGCAAAACAATACAGGAAAAAAGATCAGCAGAGTCAGAGGCTGGGGAGAGAGACAGATAAAAAGGCACATGGAGGATCTTCAGGAGCAGTGAAACAATTCCAGATGATACCATCATACATTGGTCCAAACCCATAGCTCACATACAACCCTGAGAGTGAACGCTAACGTTAACTGTGGACTCTGGGTGATAATCATGTGTTTGTGTAGCTTCGATTACAATAAGCACGCCACTCTGGGCGAGGGTGTCATGTTGGGGAGGGTTTTGAATGGATGGGAACACAGGATTGTATGAGAACTCTGTGTGTGCCACTCAATTTTGCAATGCACTTAAAACTGCTCTAAAAGATAGATGTTATTAACTTAAACCAATGGGTTCAGTAGAGTGGTGGAGCTGAGATCAACAGAAAGAGACCCAGGACCACAGCTAGTGAAATCAGTGAATAAGGACATTTGTGATCATTTATTATCTAAACTCTATCCTTCCTGTTTCCTAGGCCAAAACCATGACTCTGCCTTTGGTCTTCCTCCCTTTCTTATGTCCCTCATCCAATCCATCAACCAATACTATTGGCTATACCTTCAAAATATATCAGAAAGTACTGCTCTCCATCTTCATGATTCAAATCCCTCATCTTCCCAGTTAATCCAAGAAGCTTCCTGAGACTCCTCCAACCCCCTTTGAGTCCCTAGGGTCTATTCTCAATGCAGGAGCTGAATGATCCTATTAAAACCTAAGCCAAGTCCTACCAAATGTCATGTCTCCTCTGAAAGCCCCCCGAAGCCTTCTCATCTCACTCAGAATAAAACCCATATCCTCACATGGCCAGAAAGACCCCACATGAGTTGCTCCTCGCTAGCTCTCCCTGTCAGTTTCTCCTCACCTTCTAGAAAGCCCTGAGTATCACCACACTACCTCCTTGCTCCACCAGCAGTTTGCTGGGCATGGCTTGTGGGCTCCTGGCTCTTTCTGCCTGTGGTAGTTTTCTCCAAGATACCCACATGGCCCACTCCTTCTTTTCTCCAGATCATTACACAATGAGGTTTTATTGGCAAGGCCTTCCTAATGTCTTGCAAGTAAGATAGCAACAGCTCCATCACCAGCTGCCAGACAAGCATTTGCTAGCTCCCTTTCCTTATGCTATTTGGCACTCTGTGTCTGGATTGGTTTATTTCCTCTTGCCTCTCTTTCCTCTCAGAATATATGGCTCAAAAAGATAGGGACTGTTACCAGCTCATTGCTACATCCTCAGCACCTAGTGTCTCTCACACTCCAGTTACAGCATGGATGGATCAATGCACTAGTAGAAGAAATTTCCAAATTTTTAAAAGTGGACATGAAAAAGAAATTGAAAAGTAGAGACTGAGTCTGCTGCCATGTGTCCTGGTCCAGTTTTGCCACAAACTTTAGAACAAATGGAATACTCCACCATTTTATCCATCAAGGAAGTTCCTGCCTTTTTTGATTATTGGGCACTAACCAAACTGATGCATGTTTTTTTATCTTTGATTTAGATGGACTTTGAAAGCTCATTTGCTGAATACAATCTTTAAGAACTAAATTAAGATTTTAGCACGCATGGAATTGATTACAAACTCCAACAAAGTCTGAATTGTAGGTCTTTGTCATTCAGTTGGCTATTTTTGGATGTCTTTGCTCATTTGCTACAACACCACATCTGAAAGGAAAGATATAAACCTGTACACACTCTCAAGGACTTGACTACAAAACAATTGCCATGTTTATCAAAACTTGATAAACTTTTCAAACTACTTTTATCACTGGTTTTACAGCCAAAGCAAATTACAAACAGGCCAAGCATGTTTTTGATCTGATACCAGTTTGCTACCACCAAGACATTTGAAGCAAAATGAGAAATCACTTCTTGCTTTTCTCAAGGCTTAAAAAAAAAAAAAAGTGAAATAGCTTAAATTACACTTCCTAAGAAAACAAATGAGCTTACAGTTTAGAGCAGCACCATTAAACAGAGTAAAACACATACTTCACTACCATTAAGCAGTGCCACTGATATTTTCATTTTTACCTTTCATTTTTGTTAATACCATAGTTAAGGATAAAAAAGAAAACTTGGAATCCTCGATTGAGATTGAGACCAGAATTCCAGATTTTTTGATATCGCTCCAATTGCAGCTATTTCCTTTCTGTAGCTTTGTTATCATCCTCCTCATCACCCCTTCAAACTTCTGTGTTTTTCCAGACAGTAGAAAGAACCACCCTTCCAAGGAAAGAGTGATGAGCTTGGAATAATACTAGACGCTCAGGCCCTGTGTTGTGCTGTGTAGCAACAAAACAGACAAGGGGCCAAGGCTCAAAGTTATCTGCTACTGCAATTAAGAGCTTTACAAGGTTCAATCTCACCGTGGGTCCCGTTGGCCTGTCTCTATGGGAACTGCAAAACATTAGCTCATGACTTTGAAACACAGCCTGCCTTTGTCATGATTACCACTCACAACCATAGTTGACTTGGAGGAAGCTTTTCACAGCTGCATTATTGTTTGCAGGACTATCTTTGCTCTCGGATATCCTGAAATCAGGGCGAGAAGTAATTAACGCTTCTCTGTCCTTGCTGTCTTCATCCTAGAGCTGCAATAATTAGCATGGTGAGATCTAGTCCAAGAAAGAAAGAGACCAAGGGAGCAGAACAGAGGGCCTAAAAATGAGCCTAAGCCTATACTCTATACATGAGTATAGAATGCATTTAATATGCGGATTTCAAATCAAAAGGGAAAGGATGGATTATTTAACATTGTATCATCATAAAAGTACTGTGAAAGTTATAAGCTGCTCTTTATGTGGCCTGAGGCAGGAAAAAGACTTTCTAAACACTATATGTAATGTGAAAAAAATGATAGCACTGTCCTATATAATTTTATGATTTCTATATGTAGAAAATCATCAGTGAAAAAAGGAAATGACAAACTAGGAAAAATACATATACACATTGGACAAGAAAGTTTACATCACCACCGTACTCCAATAGGAAAATTGACTTAGGGACTAGCAGTACATTTATTAATGAAAAGACACTTTCCTAGTGGGGATAATAATAATGTACATAAAAAGGTTTAGTGTCAGCCCTGCTCTTAAAAATCTCAATAGAAATTATTTCATTTATTATCATGTGTTTTGTGTGTGTTTGTGTGTGTGTGTGTGTGTGTACATGAGCGCATCTATGCAAACCAACTTTCATGGTTTACACAGAACTGTCCAGTTTTGGAACCAAAAGTTCACTACCCCAGAAAATACCTCTGTCCTGGGCAAGCTGGGGCAAGTGGTCTCTCTGCTACTTACATACATAATAAATAACTTGGAAGAATGTGCCCCAAGGCTTGAATAGTATTTAATTCTAGGAAGGAAGAATTACAGATTCATTTTCTTTTCTTTTTTATGCTTAGTTGTGATGTCATTATCTTCAAGACTATGACTTGAGTGCTACTGCAGTTAAGAACTTTATAATGTTCGGTCTCACTGTGGGTCCCCTTGGCCTGTCTCTATGGGAATTGCAAAACATTAGCTGTCCATTGATTGCCAGGATTATGTGACAATATTAGCAGCTTAATGATGGATTGTGAGTTTATACTTAAATTGAAGTTTAATTATTTAATTTTCTTAAAGTTTGAAGTGTTCCTAATTTAAATATATACTTTGATGTGTGTGTGTGTGTGTGTGTGTGTAGGGGGGTCTAAGAACTTTGCTAAGAACAAAAAGGATGATTCATTATTCTTTCAGTACCCAGCTCTCACGGGAGCTGCTCCTTGCATGGATGACAGATGTGGCAGAGGACAGACGGCAGGGCAGGCTGCCTTGTCTTGTGACTAGAAAAACTTCACAATCCACACAAAGGTTCACCCACACAAGTGGGATCATCTTGCATTTTCTTATTTTGTGCTGGCAAGCTGTTAATGGCTTCACTACAGTCATTCCAGTTACTGTATTTTTGAACATTTCCACATAAGATTTAGAATGTCTGAGTTGTTAAGAGAAAAAAAAAATTTTTTTGGACACTGAAAGAACACAAGATAGTCTCTCTTATCCTAACTGCTTCTTAGGGCTAAGATCAACACGCACACACTACCTGCTGGGTAGGACCCCATAAGAACTGAGCTATAACTTGGTACTATTCAGAAATCCAGACCTTCTCATTTAAATAATTCACATCCATCAAATTGAGCCATAGTTCCCGGGGCATTGGAGCCTAGCACTTTTTGAACCTAGCACTATGTTCAGCCGTCTACATTCTGTCGCCCTCGTGCTCCTCTAGAGAATTGTCTGTGCTTATCACTGTTGGCCTTATTATGGAGCCCAAATCAAATATCTAGTATTGCATTACTGCTATATAAACTGTCTGGCTTTGCCAGAGACAAAGGGTCTCTTTTCAGCAATTGCAGCTAATCAAAAACAAATTGGGCTTTGGGCTTTATGGCTTTCAAGAAACAAAACAAAAGCCAAGTAGCACACCAGAGAATAATCTCTCAAGTAGTCCCTCGTTTCTCATTCCCTCCCTCACCCACACTCCAGTCCTGTATACAAACTGAAAAAGAATGTCACCAGGTTGGTTGTTTTTGAAGAATTAAAAAAGAAAAAAAAAAAACCTCTTACTCTGTGTCTACTGTATGAATTTTTCTAGAAGCTATCTGAAGCATACATGGACTATCACCCCAAGAAAGATACAGCCCTATGCTAATAGCATCTCAGCAGAAAGAAAGTCATACAAGTCCTTGAAGCTATGCCAAGATGGGTGACAGGCACAACTTTACGAACTGGTGGTAGAAAGGAACTAAGCAATGAGACTGTGAGACCTGTGCCCACAGTGAAGTGCTAGGTTCGTGCTAACCCAGGGAACCAAGAGCAGGGAACAACGTATGAGCCAATGAGTTAAAAGACTTTCATAAATGCAGCTCATTAACCAACTAACTATAGCAAATTCCACTCTCTCAAATTGCCCAATTGTTGGCAGTGGCACCAATATTCTTTTGGGCTTCCAGGTATATAGTCTTTCTTCTCTCACTCTCCAGTCCATTACACAGGGCCACGTATTTCCTTTCTCCTGAATTATGCAGCCACAGGACTTAACTGCCTCCTGCAATCTTCCTGTATCCACATCCTCCAAGATTATCTCACACCTGTGACCCTCTCCTCAGAGTCTGTCACTAGCTATTAACAGTGATTAAACTGTATTTATTGTTTTCATCAAATCAAACCAATTGCGGGTTATAGGGATCTTTACCCGACATCTTTCTCCCAGCATCAAACAACCTTCAACTTCAATAACAAACAGCAGCAGCACCTCTCCTGCTCATCCTCTCCCTTACCATGTCTCTACCAGGTCTGTCATTGAGCCAAATGAGTGGACAGTAACAACACCCCTGAGCTCTTTCATTCTGAGCCACAGAGAGTGTCAAGGCAGCACGGAGGAAAATCCACATTCAACTGGGACAGCGAGCAGGAAGTGACTGCCCCCACCGGCACTGTGTGAAACTACATGGAAGGAGTAAGTTGGGGAAAAATATGCCCCGTTCCCGCAGAGAATAAGACTGCAGAGCATGCCATCACACTGAACCTAGGTAGAGAGGAAGACAGAGATGTAGTGTTGGTTTACAAAGCCTCTAGCCAGCATTTTGCAGAACACATCAAGAAAAAAAAATTTTTTTTAAAAATCAACTGATAAAGATTTCATCACTAAAAGAGCATGCTGGGAGCAATTACATAGGCAAAGACTAGTTACTTTCTGTGTTTCGTTTTGTGTATTTGGAAGAATAGGGGAAAAAAAGAAAGAAAGGATGTCACAGCACAGATGGGGCAGAACCAAGTCCAGAGCCTGGAAAAAGAAGATTCCAGACAAGAGTCTTATACCTGCTCTGGTTAAAACTATCATAGTTCATGAATGAGGAAGACTGAAGATGGTTATCACAACCCACCATATGCTCCTTAGAGCTCTGAGGGAAGAATCTGGAAAGATCTCTGGTAAATTGCATATAGTTCTTATTTTAGAATATGAGCTCAGCCATTCTCAATAAACACTTCTGTCGTATTTGCCATGCCCCTCCATCCTCCTGTGAGGGTGGGGTTCAGCCTTCCTATCTGCCACTGAACCCTTCTAGAGGTCTCTGATTATTCAACCAGCATATTTTATCTAAAACCACAGAAATTCCCCTGAGTGCATCACATTCCTGTCTCTGTATAAAAAGACAGCACTTAGTAAATGGCCATTTGCATATCCCTTAGTGTTTATATGTATTGATGTTTATTTGGGCCCTATTCCAAGTAAGACAATACCAGATACAAAGTATGTTCAGTATGTTATTGCCATCCAGGAGCTCACAATCTAGCAAGATGAAAGAAGTAAAAAGTCATGAATTAAATAATGATGCAGCAATTAAGACATAGCTCAGGATATGTAGAAACTGCTGGGGGGATCAAAAGAGAAATCTCATTGGGACTAGGTATTCTTCTTCAGTTTCTGCCCTCCGTGCAGGAAGAAGTATTCATTTTTCTTATAGAGTCTTGCTGGATGTTTTGAGTCTATCCCCTATCACCTACTAAAAACTCTTTGGGTGCTTTCATGGTGTTTTATCCAAAGGCATTGGGAAGGATGGTAGGAAAAATGTTGCCAGTAATTCAAGAAGCAGAATCTTTGAGAAAAATTTAAATCATAATTCTGTAGAATAGCCAATCAAGAATTCAATCCATTCAATCCTCTTAGCCAATATTTGAGAAAGAAAGATAAGGAAAGAAAATGCAGGTCAAGGTAGGTCATCAGCTAGAGGCCAAGGAAGCCCAGGTAAGTGAAAGATTTGAACCAGGTGCTGGGCAGAGCCTAGGAACATTCCCCAAGACAAAGTAAATAGTTGCAGCATTTTATATTAAAGAGAATTATAACTGTGGATTTTAGTGAGATAAATGGGGCTCATTCAACAGAGGCACCACCTCCCACCAGGTCAGACCCTTTCCCACCAGGAAGGGAGGGACGGTGCTTCCTAGGTTTACCCAGGGAAGGCCCCAAGTTTCCCTAAAACATTCTGAGGTGGATGCCTACCCTTTTCATCCGCATACTTCCCAGTGCCAAGGGGCTCCCAGAACCTCTTCCAACATACACTTGAGACCCAAGGTGGAGAAGGAAGTCTTGAAATTTGGGCAAGCATTAATGGAATTTTAGTGTATGAAGACCTTGAAGATAGCATGTCCCTGGACCATTTGAAGTTGTGGCCTTTTGGCGGCTGGCATGGGCAAGACGTGCATTGTGTCTGGACATGAGCCCAGACTCACAAATTCCCTATACACCCCAATCCACCAGGCCCAGCCCTAGTCATTGAATTCCTTGTATGTATATGGTGACAGCTTTAATCCTGACCAGCTGTTAGTGTAACAGTGGTGCCAGGGGTGGCAGGGGACCAGCAGGGGTAAAGCAGTGATCAGTACCAAAGGGAGTGTTCTGGCCAGGGAATTATGGTGAGTCACCACAACTGAATTCTGTTGTGAATACAAAGAACATTTGTCTTTTTTTCTTAAGGAAACCATGCTACTCTGGAGTTATTTGAATGTAAATGGATGTAACCCACATGGCTAATGGTCAGTATGCGGTGGGCAGTGATCATGTGGAACCAGATTTGGAAGGTCTAGAAGAGCCTACTATTTGGTCTGACAGCAGATTCGCCTGTGGAGTTGAGACTACAGACCACTGACTTCCTTCTGGGTCTACTGATGCAGAGTATTTGGGACAGAATATTAACACACAAATATCTTTAAAACTCTGAAAGTGATTCAGAGGCACAGTGGAGGATGTGAACCTCTGTTTAGGACAATGTTTTCCATCACTGGAATGCAAAATGATGGCTACTTCTGACATTGTGTGGTTAGTTACACTGTGGAGATGTTATAGGGCCATGTAATGTATGGAGATGTTTTATTCTTAGGAAATCTGTGGAGGGAGAGGGCCTTCCTGACAGACAGGGCGGCAGTCCTTCATGCAGGAATTAGGGAAAGATAAATGTACCTTCACTCAGAGGCTGAAAGGCAATGACTTCAAGTTCTATTTGAGGTTATTTCACTTTAGGAGGAACAATGGAAATGATAAACAAATCTTAGTCTGTGCTCACTTATTTTATAAAGAACATTGTTTTTGATCATCTATCTTGGAGAGAAAGGAGAGGGTGAACCTGTTTAGAAGGTTAGACATTGATAATTTTTAAATGTTTTAAAATATATAATCAGACATAACCATAGTCTGGTTGGATTGACCTAGTCAGATGCAGTTCTTTTCCCTAAGTAGAGAGAGTTCCCAATTAATGATAATTTGACTTACAATTTTTTAAGCTTATGATGGTTGGAAGTGCCATACATGCAATAGAAACCATGCTTAGCATTTGGAATTTTGATATTCTGCTAGGCTAGTGATATGTGGTATGAGCCTCTCTTGGGATGCTGGGCAATGGCAGTGAGCTTAGCTCCCAGTCAGCCACATAATCACCAGGGGAAATAACCAATATTCTACAATATGCTGTGTTGCCAGAGGTTTTGGATATTGTGATTTGTGTTTTGGCATCCCCTTATGTCTAAAATTGCTGTGTGTATACATGAAATATTATAAACACTATTATAAAGCAGGATTTGTGTGAGATGATTTTGACTGTGAGCTAATGTAAGTGTTCTGAACATATTTAAGGTAGGTGAGGCTAAGCTGTGATTTTTGGCAGGTTAGGTGTACTAAATAAATACATGTTTTGCTTACAATATTTTCAACTTATTAGTTTATTGGGACATAACCTCATTGTAAATTGAGGAGCATCCATATTTAATCTGCTAAGGTAAAAATGATTGCATCGGTAGTATTAGAATCACAACTCTTCTGGTTGGATTTTGGTAAATAGGACAATGGCTCCTAGTAATTCTTACCAGAACAAAAAGAATGACCAATGGAAAAGGTTATACAATAACATCAATGGGAAGGGATGGTGTGCTCCAGAAGAAAGCAGAAAGCTTCAAGAGAACAGCCTACTATTAGTAGTGGGATCACTGCAGGGAACATGTTGATGAAAAGACTCATTTCTTCTTTATGATTTTCCCATAGAGAAAGCAAGGAAAAACAATATGTCCACAGCAAGCAAGTCTGGGTTCAAGGGGATTATTAACATCATCCCTTGACAACCACATAGTACCCAGCCATGAAAATATTTTCCTTGGGAGCTTGGGCAGACTATCTAATCCATTGTTATTACTATATCCTTCTTTGACCATAATTCCCCATAAGTAAGTCACATTTCATTCTAAAGTTCCTAGAGTTGAATGCTTATTTTTATCAAGAGGAGAATGGTTTCCAATGGTCCAAATTCCTGTGACTAAATTGGTTACAGGACATGTCCACCATTTGGCAGCTTAATGAAATGTCATGGCCAATATAAGGCCACCAATAGTCTCTTTGGATCACATTTAATATTCTGAATCAGCCTGGTGGTTGGCTGGGTGGTGCCAAGCCACAGGCAAAGTATGTGGGTTCAGGTACCCTTGAAGGGTACAAGGCCACCATCATTCCATATCCTCTCCTCTGCTCACTCCATCTTCTACAATTGCTGCCTCATTTCAAGGCAGAGTCATTATACATCTGCTATCATTCTGTCATTCTGTTAGCCAGAACTACAACATCACAAAGTTTGGGAGCCAAAGGATTCCCTACGAAGGGACTTTGGTGGCACAGACATCTGTTCACCAAGTCATCATATCAGTGCTGAGTGGATTGCCCCAGTCAGCCTACAAGATCACATCAAGAGTCAGAGAGTAACTGTACAGGTAGTCAGAACAGGGTGTTGTCTTTTACCTAGATTATAGCAGGGCAGCTAAAATAACTAGGTGTAAATGGACTCCAAACTTACATGAGCACTGCTATGGTTTGAATGTGATTCCCCAAAATTCATGCATTGGAAACTTAATACCCAATGCAACAGTGTTGAGAGGCAGGATTTATAAAAGGTGGTTCAGTCACCAGGGATTCATGCCATTATCATGGGAGTAAGTCTGTTATCTCTACAATGAGTTCCTGATAGAAGGATGTTGGGTCCCTACCCTATTCTCTCCCACACACATGCACTCTTCCATTTCTGCCTTCCACCATGGGATGATATAGCAAGGATGGCCCTCACCAGATGCAGCTCTTGACCTAGACTTCCCAGCCTCCAGAACAATGAGAAACAAAACTCCTCTGTTGTTTATGAATTATCTAGTCTCACATATTCTATTTTATAAGACAAAATTGTCTAAGACAAGCATCAATTTTCTCAGGATGATAATTCATTCCTTCAGAGATTCACAATATTGGAAAAAAACTAGAAAGATCAATAGAAAATGGTCTCAGAGTATGTTTGTGTAGCATCCTGAATGAGGACAGAAGGATATGTGTCATGTCTTGATGCATCAGCACAAAGTATAGGCTGTATTAAGTGGAGAGGAATCTAAGATAGTTAAAACTCTACTCGGGTGGGATATTTTCTTCACAGTGCTTTGAGGCTGTGTCACAGGCTTTGAAGAGAAAGCTTGCCATTTGTTTTCCCAGAAATCAAATTAAAACATCTCTGGAAAAACCCTTAGTAATGCTATGGATCAAATCCGCTTTTATGAGTTTCACAGTAGATGCAAATGAAAGACAGTCTATCTTGTAGGAGAATTTGGCAGAAGAATATTATTATGGCTCCATTCAGTATAGTTAAGGTTACAAGTGTCTCTCTCTTTTAAAAAGTGATCCCCACACAGCCAGTAAAATCAGTCTCGGTAGCAGACAGGTCATTGTTATTGCTACTGAGTGGGGACTGTTCTAAGGGGCCTCACCACACCCCAGAGGCTTAGAAGTTAGGAGTTGCAAGTTTGGTTCCTCCAGACAGATGAAACAAGCTATTTACAGGGCTTATATGATGTGAAGGAAATTAAATCAGGCCCAAGAGAACTGTGACAAAGGACAATCTAATTGATCCCCTACCTGCTCTCCAGTACATTGCACATTCCTGAGGTAAGGCCTTTGTCTCTTCTGTTCTGACCCCCCAGTATCCAGCACTTAACAACCTGTGCTCAGTGAACATTTACTGGATGATTAAATAAAGTCCAAAGCAATCTTTCTCAAAGTATCACAATGGTTGAAAAAGAATAGGACTTTTGGTGGAGAGGGAGCAGGAAACCTGGAATATTCTGAGAGTAATTAATATTTGAAATGGTCAGTCTCTCAGCATGTCTGCTCACCCCTGTGTAAAATGGGACTGGGGAATGGTTGTATGTACATACAACCACCCCATAGGGCAAGAAAATATGGCAGAGTGAGCATCACCTCAACGTTTTCATTAACAATAGCCCTTTCCCTTCCTAGGGGAGTGATAGGGGTCTTGGGAGATCTTGCAAGGCTGCTTAATCTAGCTGGATTTTAACTCCTTAATGGCAAAGACTGTGCATCTTGTCCCCGGCACCAAGCATATTTCCTGATATCAACAGAGTATGCTCAGGGGCTTATCAAATACCCACATTCTTGGTTCTTACCAAGCAAGGAGAGTGAAGTATGGGGGATTAAGGAAGTTTTTTTTTTATTTGTTGTTTTTAGTTATACATGATAGTAGGGTGTATTTTGACATATTATCCATACATGGGGTGCAACCCATTACAATTTTGATCCCATTCCTATGATTGTGAAGTTACACTTGTCATATAATCATGTATGAACATGGGAAAGTGATATCAGATTCATTCCACTGTCTTTCCTATTCCAATCTCCCTTCCCTTCCCTTCATTACCCTTTGTCTAATCCAATGAACTTCTACACTTCCCCTCCCTACCTACCCTTGTTATGGATTAGCACTCACATATCAGAGAGAACATTTGATCTTTGGTTTTTTGGGGACTGGCTTATTTCACTTAGCATGATATTCTCCAGTTCCATCCACTTACCAGAAAATGTCATAATTTCATTCTTCTTTATGGCGGAGTCATATTCCATTGTGTATATATACCACATGTTCTTTGTCCATTAATCTGTTGAAGGGCACCTAGGTTGGTTCCATAGCTTAGATATTGTGAATTGAGCTGCTATAAACATTGACGGGGCTGCATCTCTGTAGTATGCTGATTTTAAGTTAAGGAAGATTTTTGATCACCTCTAGGAAAATGGAAAGGTGAGCAAAGATTACAATGGGATAGCAGAAAGAGTTCAGGGGAAATTTAGAGAATATTGACGAAGAGAATATGAACACCAGAAGAGGATCACTAGAATGTTGAGTAGGTGGAGGTAATAAGAAGAGAAACATTGAAGAAGGAAGATGATAAGGGGCAAGAAAGATAAGTAGGCCAACACCAATACTTATCTTCCTCAATGTGCAACAAATAATAATATGCCTAAAAACATGGAGAGCAAGAGATTGGTTCCTGAGAAGAATCCAAAGAACATGAGCTAGAGCTCCTAATCACAAAGGGTTATGCACTCTGCTTTCTATAAATGACAGCCTGGACCAAGTATCACAGCAGGAAATAGTTTAATAATCAGGAATCATCATTAGTTCCCATCATTTATACATCCATGTACCTTTAAACAATACCTATAATATAAATATTATATACTTATAACTATTCTCCCTTTACAAACTGCTAAGTCATGAATTTAAGGCCCCATGAGTGTACTTAAATTTGGCTTTTGTCATCCTAAAATAGAACTGCGGCATTTGGTACTTTCAGAAAAATGAGTCCTAAAGTCAGCATTTGAGCTGTTGCTAAAATATCTCCAGCATTTCTGAAAAACGACCGATTTCACTAGAACTATAAATGAACCCATAATTAATTGTATTCTTATTCTTTATAGAGCAGTGTTCTTGATTTTCTGAGGACAGGAATGCTTTGAGGAGTTGATGAAATAAAGCTATGGCCCCTCTCCCAAGGAAAAAAGTTTATCTAATTTATTTTCATTGTAAATTGGTCTATTCACATACACAAAACATAAAAAGATGTGTATGTATGTTTTTCATGGAAAATTAATGTCTATTTCCTGCAAAAAAAAAAACCCTGAATTAAGTTAAAAATCATAAAGAAAAAGAAATTATAATTCACATTTCAATAACAAGATTTCTTTTGCCTCAAAAATCAAAGTATAATAAGACCTTTGTTACAATAATTTCCATGTTGGGGTAATACTTAACATTCATTCAGTTTGTGTGTGTATGTGGTATTGGGGACAGACAGAGCCTTCTGACCACTGGACAAGCAACGGAACCACATCCCCAGCCCCCCATACCTATTCAGTTTTGACATTTTTTTTGGATAGCCATAAGTGCTATCTAAATACAGAGTACAACACATGGGACTCCGTAGCCATTAATAAAATCAGTTCTATAGTTCACTGTGTCAGAGGAGTCCAAGTTCAATGTCCCCCAACACTTTGAGTTGAATTAATACACCATTATTTCCTTGGCCAATGACCTTAGACAAAGTTTACATCCTTGATGTTGTACTTGAAGATGATAAGAATTTTCTGAAAAGCAATGAATCACAAGCAGGGTGTAAGGCACCCACTGTTAGGAGCCATGAACTTTCTTACCCCAACTTGCTAAAGCTCCCATCCCCCTCAGTCCTATTCCCTTTAATACATCCTTGCCGGCTCCCAGCCATTAACGACTTTTGCCACCCTGCTCCATGGACTGCCAAGGAGCACCTCATTCCCACTGCAGCCAGGGAGAAAGACAGAAAGCCAAGTGTAAGGTCTGAAGCATTTCCCCTGGAAACACCTGTACACACTAGAATTGGCTTTGTGCCCTACTATTGCATTACTGAGGCCCTTGTGAGTAAAACAGATGGGCTGAATTTTTGATGATCATATTTGTTGCTATCAGAAAATGGATTCCACGTTCCCTATAGTCCATAAAAACTGACTTTTAGAGCATGATCTGTTCTGAGCCTGGCTCTGCTTGCCTGTGATGTTATCCCCACAGTCAATATTAGTTTCTCCCTCATTCATTTCAGTAAAATAGAGCCCAGACCCACGTGCATCTTATTCCTAAGGGAAAAATTTATGGCTTATGTCTATCCATGTCTCAGCTGTCAGATAACTGGAGTTAATGTTAAAAGAAACAAACATGGAAAGTAAAAGTTTCTGTTTTTATCACTGCCAGGCAGACTTCTGTTTTGTTAATATTTGTTGTAAGAGCAGAGTAGGGAGCTTCCATTTTCACTAGGCCCTCCTACAGAGCTATTTTGGGTCAACCAAGCTAATGGGGAAGCTGAAAACAAAGGAGTATCTTAGATTAGAGAGCTAACTCCTCTCCAGGCTCCATCTTCCCAGTTTGGTAAAAGTTGAGCCTTAGTGTGATACATCCCAACTGATTCTTGATTAGCTTTGCCTTTCTATCCCACATAGGCTAAAATCACCATGAAGCATTAAATTGGACATGGAAGGAATGTCCCTGGTTGGGATTCCTATAGAGAGGGAAACTTTCCATGCATTAAGTCCTAATCACACCACTGTTGCTTCTCTGTTCATTACTGATTATCAAGAATAAAGTTGTGCTTTTAAATCTAGTGAGGAACAGAAGTTGAACACATGAAGACTGATGTCTTCCCTCTCGTGTTATTATAATCTAGTGATATCCTGTATTACCACTAAAAGCACAAACCTTCATTCACAGCTAGCTCTCTGTGTTTGCCATGGCAGGTCTCCAAAACAGGGTTGTTTGGCAAAAACAGGAGTGTTTTTTAGCAGCAAAATCCAAGACAATTGTATGCTACAGTCTGAAACCAGCATAGCAAGGACCAATTAAGTGAGCATCTGTTACATCTGGCCTCCAACTACTCGCTCACAATCTTGATCGTTTTCACATGCGAAGCAAAGCAATCACCCAGTCTATGTGTATTTTATTTATCTTTTTTATTCCTCATAAGTTAGAGATTCAAATTCATTTGCAAATATTCTCCAGATATTTGAAGCCATCTGGATAATTAAAAATCTTTGTTTTGGTGTTGTTTCTTGTGAAATTTGTTTTTTAAAAAATTACTTAAGCCAGGCACGGTGGCCTATGCCTGTAATCCCAGCAGCTTGGGAGGCTGAGGCAGGAGGATCAAGAGTTCAAAGCCAGCCTCAGTAAAAGTGAGGTGCTAAGCAACTCTCACCGAGACCCTGTCTCTAAATAAAATACAAAATAGGGCTGGGGATGTGGCTCAGTGGCCAAGTGACCCTGAGTTCAATCCCCAGTACTACCACCCCCCCAAAAAAGTTACTTAAATATTTAGTGTTTGTATGCCTAAAATATAACAAATTATTTGTATCAGATGGCATAATTTGGGATGAAAGTAAAACTCCAGTGATTTACACAATAGAGTATTTATGACTCACATAACCAAAATGTCCGGGAGGGAGGCAGAAATTAGTCGCGATCCATTTACAACTCTGGCTCCACTCTTCTGTGCTTCTCTGTTTCGCCCTCCTTCTGCAAGCTGCTAGCAACCATTAGGCTTATATACTTGGAGAGAAAGCCTCACCTCCTAGCATCCTCACCTCCTAGCCAGTTACATGGCTACTTGAGCCTGAACCAATCCTTGCAGCTACTTGAATGCCAGGCACTGACAGGTTTATACCTGGGGCACTAACCTCATCCCTACCAGAAGACATACGTTGTTTAGCTCATGTGGGCAGAAGATGACATACATTGTTTAGCTCATGCCAATCAGAGTCTGCCCATAGACCTGATAGTGGGTCTGTCCCACCTGATAGCCTGTAATGAGATGAGGAGAAAAGAGGGGAGGGTGAGCTCCACCCCAGGAAAAGAGAGGTGAGGGATACGAGGTAAGGAACTAACTAGTGAATCCCAACCACACCATTTTCTTTAGAATTTTAATAAGAAGACATGGCAGATTTAAAAAATTAGCATACCATTGTTTTCATAGTTGGAAGAGATAGAAATAGTATAGTATTTATTTACTCAAAAGAACCATTTTATCAGAACTATAGTAGTTAGAAATCAGTGTTCTGGAATCTGAATCTTTGGGTTTATATTGTAGTTCCACTACTTAGCACTTGTATCTACATCAAGTAAGTCATTAAGTGGTATCTGTATTTCAGTAAATGACAATAAGAACCATGCCTACATCATAGAGACTAAGTTAAATCATACATGCAAATAGATCTTGTAAAGTAATAAGTCCTCCCTAGTTATTACCCAATGACTCGATGTGACCTCTCTATCCCTGCCTCCTTCATTGATATACCTAGGTGCCTGGAATTTAATAGATGCCTAGTAAACACTTGGGGGAAGAATGAGTGGATCTCCTTTGCTCTAATTCTCAAAACCGGAGGAAAGAGTTAAGGAAACCAGAGGGCCAGCACAGCTGGAGCAAGTTCTTGGTTGAAGGCCAGCAGTAAACTCCAGGAGGAATGAGGTTTGCAGTTGTCGATCTACTTTGAGTGCTATTAGAACAATGCAGCTGACAAGGTCTGGAAAAGAAGAGATAGAAGTGTTGGTTAAATCCCACAGCACTGGCAGTTGCTTTTTTTTTTAAGCTTTTATTTTATTTTTTAGCCTGAGAAGCAAAGAATCAAGAGAGATCATCTGGTTTAGTAACATAATCTTGAAAACTCTGGGAATTTCTCTGTGGGAAAAGAGAGAAGAGGATTCAAAGGGAAAAGACAATAGAGGATTTAATCCAAAACATCTAAATGCAAATATTGTTCTCAGGGATTTCCAGAGATTCTCTACAGACAGAGAGAAAGACTGACCACTAAAAGTCAGACAGGCAGAAACCTGGGGAGGTTCTAAGCAAGGGGATTGCCCCTGCATCTTCAGAGTAGTTTAGGGGGCTACCCCATTCATGCATATGTGCCTGCCCTCCCCCAAACCTTCGTCCTCTCCTGGGCTTCTGCTAAAACATGGCAGAATATCAGGTCTTGCTCAGTGAGAAAAAACAGAACAACAAAACAAAGCAATAACTGTTCCCAAGAAAAAGCAATGAATATTCGGTTTGGAATATTCAGAAACATAAAAGTCATATGGAAAATATAATTTACTTTAAATATTTTACCTTCAAATACTTTTAGATTTATTGAAAATTTACAAATCATAGTATATACAGTATATACCATATATATATGTATATATATATACATATATATATATATGTGTGTATATATATATGTGTGTGTGTATATATATATATATATATACACACACACATATATATATAGCCCTCTATATACTTGGGTTCTGCATCTATGGATTCAACCAAGTAGGGATAGAAATTATTCTAAAAAAATGGTATCTCTACTGAACATGTACAGACTTCTTTTTCTTGTCATTTCCAGAACAATACAGTATAATGACTATTTAGATAGCATTTACATTCTATTAGGTATTATAAGTAATCTAGAGATGATTTAGAGTACACAGGAGGATGTATGTATATTATATGCACATACTATGCCATTTTTTATTAGGGACTTGAACATCCACAGATTTTGGTATCTGCAGGAGGGGAGGCTACAACCAATTTCTCACAGGGCAACTGTGCACATAATTTCCATATGTATCCTGCACCCAACCTCTGTTGTTAGGACCTCAAATGAGTTGATACATTTGTTACAGCCAATGAACCCATATAATTATAGGTTAATGCAATATCATTAGCCAACACACAGATCTTACTCAGATGCCTTTAGCAGCTCCCCACCAACTTCTTTCCAGGTTCTTCTCTCACAAATCTGAAGAATGTTACCATCCACATTAAAAGGACTTAACACAAACAGCAATCAGCAATACCCTTTGACCTACCAATGCCATGCCAAAGTGTGTATCCTACCACAATGCATACCCATGAGTACCATGAGACATGTACATAAATGATCGCAGTGGTATTATTTGTAAAAACACAAAAATGGAAACGATCCACATCTTTATCAATAGGAGAATGGACAAATAAACTATAGTGTATTTATACGATGGAATGCTACTCAACAATACAAAATAATGAACCACTGATACAAACACAGATGAAGCTCAAAAATACATTGAGACAAAGCAGCGGATACAAATGAGGATGGTGTATTATTCTATAGATTATTCATTAGGAACAAATGCTTTATTTATGCTTTACTCAGTTTTAAGGAGGAGACAGGTGGGGTGATTGAGATCAGCACTAGAGGAGCTTTTGGGATGTGTTCATATTCTATTTCTTGACCTGGGTGATAGTTACAGAGTATGTTGCTTTATAATACCCCATTATGAACTATATTTCTATTTTGTGATTTTTTTTTTGTATTTGTTAAACTCCAGCTTTGGGGGGTTTTTGTTTGCTTGCTTTTTGGGTACTGGGGATTGAACTCAGGGGCACTTGGCCACTGAGCCACATCCTCAGCCCTATTTTGAATTTTATTTAGAGACAGGGTCTCACTGAGTTGCTTAGCACCTCACTTTTGCTGAGGCTGGCTTTGAACACTTGATCCTCCTGCCTCAGCCTCCCAAGCCACTGGGATTACAGGCATGTGCCACCACGCAGGCAAACTCCAATTTTTAAGTGTTTCCTCTCCTCGCTGTCTCCTGCCAGTCATTCACAAGTTTCTGTTCATTCTTCCTTCACACTTGTCCTGTCTGTACATCCTTGTTGCCTTACACCATCCCAATTCTGACTTTTATTTTTTCACATATGGACAAATCTGTGAGGGTACTAACTGTTCTCTATTTTTCCTCAGTCACAAAACTGTCAGATTAATATTCCTAAAACATCATTATGATTCCCCCAATATACAAAATAATTTGGTAACCTCTTTATACCCTGCTATTGCCTCAAAGGATATTAACCAAAAAGGCTCACCGAAGACAGCCAAGTATTGTGCTCAAGAGTATAATTTCATGCTAAGTTCCAGCAAATAGTGAGTACTTGAGGTCCCTGGTGAAGGGCAGGCATGTGTGGAAAATTGAAAGCAAAAGATAACATCATTCCATGAACGATCCATAACCAAATAGAAGTATAAGTAGCCAAAATGACTAACACTTAATAATGCTTTTTGTATGGATTCTTACATAGGTTAATATATTTATCTATCTATCTGTTTATTTATTTATTTTTTTCATGGTGCTGAGGATCAAACCCAGTACCTCACGCATCCCAGGCAGGCGCTCTACCCCTGAGCCACAATCTTAGCCCCAAGGTTAATATATTTAAATGCATTTACTCCTCATACACTGTTGGTATGTTCATTTTACAAAAGGGGAAACTGAGGCAGAGAAATGGTAAATCACCTGACTAGGGTCCTACAGATAGGTGGCAACACTGGGTTACAAGCCCCTGTATCTGGTTCCAAAATCTCTTCTCTTAACCCTTGCACAGTGTTTGCTGGTTTGTACCTGTGCATAGCACTGGTTTCCAAATAGAATCATACTATGGCTAAGCTGACTGTAAGATTTAGAGCCCAAAAGAGAAATGTTAACCATGTCCAGAGGTCATGTCTCAGTTCTTTTGATTGAAATACTAATGAGTGAGATCACACCCTAAATGCTAAACAAGCAATCCATAAAAAGAACTATGATTTAGATCCTTTCTGTCCCTCTGATAAACACTATTTCCCTGGTTCCGTACGATAACATAAGTAGTTGTGGCAAATAAGTTTTCGGGGATTTTGTAGGAAATCACTCTCACATCTACTTTGAACAAATCCTACTTGCAAACCAGTTGAAAAATGGGCTCAATAGAATCCATTTGATTTAGTACTTTCTCCTCCCAGCAATACTGCTTGATGCCTTTTTTTTTCCCTTTATGAGAGGACTTTAACTTTCATCGGCTGGTTTTAATTTAACTTGTCATATTTCTATTTTTTTGTACATGTGCCCAAGGCCTTCGGGAAAAGTACACATTTTTTAATACGTCAGAACAATAAGAACCAAAGACATCAATTTAAGTCAATTAGTCATATTTTAGGTAATCTAAGTAGAAGACAAGAAAGTCACTTACAACTTTCAAGTTATTCTTTTGAAGATTACTAAGTGTGCAAACTGGCTAAGGCAGTTTAAAATGACCAACACCATGATCTTAGATAGTTCAGGCAGACATCATTGTGGATCATCATGGAAGATCCTTAGATGAGAAACAGTAGGGTTATTTGTTTGTTTTTTAATACTGAAGTTGGAACTTAGGGCCTCACACATGTTAGGCAAGTGCTCTACCACTGAGCCACACCCCCTCCCTGTTTTATTTTTGAGACAAGGTCTCACTAAGTTGCCCAGGCTGGCCCTGAACTTGCAATCCTTCCTCCTTAACCTATTGAATAGCTAGGATTACAGGTGTGTGTCACAGTGCCTGCCACCAGGAAGCCTTTGTATGTAAGCTACAGAGAAGCTGAAATGCATTGGTACCATATAGGAGACATATAGACTCTAGAGAAGCGCTAAATGTCTTAACTCAGTTTCATGTGCACAGATTTGTGCTAAAGATGGACTTTTCTAAGCCAATGGCCCTAGACAAGTCATTTCTTCTTTTCTGGAAATAGGTGAGGGGGGCCATAATTATGGCACGAATAGCCTATTTTATTCTTTGGTTGGTCACGTGGTTTTAGTGTTCTCCAATGAAATGTATCTCATCAAGAATTCCCCACCTTACCTCCACCCCCACTATTCTCTAACACCAAACGCTGTTAGTTTTTCTCCCAACATTTATCTATTTTATTATATTCTTATTTGTTTTCTTGTTGTTTTCCACCTATATCCTCAGTATATCGTAAGCTCCACAAAAGGAGGAACTATTCTTCCCTCAGTATCTACACAGGATTGATTCCAGAACCCCCATGAATACCCAGATCCAAGGATGCTCAAGTCGCTTATGTAAAATGATGTTGTATTTTAATATAACCCATGAAAGTCCTCTCACATATTTTAAATCATCTCTAAATTACTTACACATAATACAATGTAAATTCTATGTGATTAATTGCTACACTGTATTGTTTAGAGAATAATGAAAATAGTTGTTATACCGTATTGTTTGGAGGGGAAAGAAACAAGAAAAATAAGAAAAGTGAGTTTATGTTTGGTACAGACTTTTTTTTCCTGAATATCTTTGATCCACAGTTGATTGGATCTGGGATTGGGATTGGGGGGCCTGCTGTATGTATCTCTTTAGTTGATCATTGTATCTCCAGTGCTGGCAGAGTGCCTAGTATATAGTTGGTGCTCATATTTGTTGAAATGATACAAACAATGAATAAATAAATCCACAAAATCAGGAAAGCAAGTGAGGCTGACTAAGTTATAAATTTCGCAAGGATTACATGGAAATCCAATTTGGATTTTGCCATTAATTGGGAAAATATTAAGTAGTGTTTTTATGGTCAACTTCCTCCCCCTGGCCCTCCCATCCTTCCTTCCTCCCTTCTAGCCTCTCTCTTTTTTCTTTTCTTTTTTTTTCACATAAAGATTTGCAAAACTGTAACAAGGAAATAAAAATCCTAATAAATATGGGAGAGATCACCTTAACATTTGGACATTTTTTAATAAAAATATTTCAAAAAACCATTTGTGAAGGTCATCTAAATTGTTATGAGGCTAAGTTATTTTTCACAGGAAGGATTTTATTATCCATGGAAAATCCCATGCACTCAAATAAGATCACAGACACTAGAGGGCAGCCCCAGACACTCCTGTGGTGCTTCCTAAGGACAGACAAACACAGCAGCCTAGGCTAGAATTTCAAACACAGGTTTACAAACATACAGAGGCTCCACCCTTCACCCCTCTGGGACTGTAAGACTACCTTCATGACTTCTCCATCTATTTGTAGGACAACTTCTTTGGTGTCTGACCTGAGTCCTGGAGCCTCCCCCAAGAGGTGAATAAAGATGGTCTGGCTGCTCCCCAAGAACCACAAGCATTGCTTCTACCATTGCCTGGGGTCCGTGAAAGAGCCCGCAGCATGTGCTTAGGGGAGGTCTCTGCTTCCAAGCCCTCAAGTATGCAAGGGTGGAAAGAAGGCCTTGCTTTCCATCTTAAATGCCTTTATTCTAGAGTGCTGCTCCTCTTAACCTTAGCAGGTTAAGGAGATTTCGATTTTTTTAAAGTCTCTTAAATATATCCCTACCCTGTCCTTTTACATTGGACTCAAACATAAGCCTGTGGAGAAACTAGATTTCCCAGTCCCCACACTCCAAATTTATAAGACTAAAAGTCCATAAGCTCCCTCTCCCCTCAACAAGTTCCCTTTAGTTATTTTAGCCAATAGGTAGCAAAAGGCCCCTCCTACCAAGCCATCAGACCTGTAGGATTTGCAGGATTCTGGGATGAACTGGTCTTAGTTGAAACTTGTAAATCAATCAAGATCCTTATTATAGGTTTCCAATCCCCACACTCGGGACATGACCTCTCAGGAAGATTTAGCCCCATGTTTCAATGCTTGGAAAGAACATTTGTTTCCTCAACCTTCCCTTTAGAGATAGCATTGTTTTATCCATTTTTATTTTGCTTTAGTGCAAGGTTGTTTTTAAAAGTTTTTTATTCTAAAAGAAATCAAGTTAGTCTGGTTCTGAGTAGGGAGAATTTTCCTTCAGCTAAACCAACTGTTGGTTGTACTTGAATCTCTGCCAATATGGGGGCTATCACTCCAGCACTTTTTAACTTAAAAGTGGCTAGTAAAATCATGAAGAAAAATCATAAAAGAGAATTACAAACAAAATCATCAAAAAAGAGAAAAAAATGATTTGACTATGATGAAAATCACCCTCCAGAGACCAGAATAGAAAATTTACAGACATAAGCTCATGACAGCAGAGACTTGACAGAAATGAAAGTTGTTTTTCCTCAGCAGATTTAACTCACCAGTTTCCACTCATCAGTTTTTAAAATTGCAAGAAAGTTAAGTACAGTTGGGAAAAAAAAATTCAAAACCACCTCAATGACCCAAATTATAAGAGATTGGAAAATGATTTTCCCTCCTGGTGCATTTATTTCAGTTTTTTCCATATTTTTTATTGGTCCAGTGTATTTATTTTTAAAGCTAATGGAATCTTCGAGAACACGTTGCTTTCATATTGGCTTATTTCATAAGTGGTTTAGCTAATATATTGAAGAGTGTGTTTGTATTAATGTAACAATTTGTCAGGACTCTTGATTTTAAGGTGTGATCTCATCACATTATGAAATAGAGGGGCATAATCAGAAATTAGAGCTGGTCATTAAGTTTTGAATATATTTGGTTAAAAAGTTTGTTCTAACTGCTTAAATACTGCAGCATCTCTATTTTTAAGTACTTCAGACATGGCTACAATTCCAAGATCATTTTTTTCCTCTGGTACTTTACTTGTTTATTTTTGGAATGTTTGGGCCAAATCTGTTCCAACTTTGACCTTTGGGTTCTTCTCTTTTTAGGGAAACAACTATGTATACCTTTCCCAGTATTAAACATACACACGTATTCACATGCATGATAAACAATTCCCAGACTTGCTTTTCTGCCAAATAAATCAGTGCCAGTACATCTTTGAAATGTCAAACTTCTCATTCAGCCTGAGACCTGTCACTGTCCATGTGTTTCTTTGACAACATCTCAGATCTTAATGATTGGCATGGTTCCCAAGTGTCAGAATGCTGAAACAAACAAGACACCTATTCAAACTTATTCTGTCCCTGCAATTACTACAGGTTCTTTTTTATTTTATTTTTCTGACTTCTTGGAAAATTTACTACTCTCCCAGACTTTTGGCCTCCCAGGAAGGTCAAAGAGCTTCAAGTTAGTTTATTTTCCCTTAACTCTCTTGAAACCAAGGTGCCACCAAACCTTTTTCCAAGATCTCTTAGAAAAACACAGGATTGTTTTATGCTATCTCATAAGCAATAGTCACAGTCATGCCCAAAGGGTAAGCCCCAAATGCCTCACTGCCCTAAAAAGGTGACTTTTTGTTACTATTGTAACTTTAAACACATTATTCTACAGAGACCTAATGGCATAAGGACCTGGTTTTTGGCATCTGATAGACCTGGATTCAAATCATACCACTAACTTGCTTTGTAAACATGCATATTATTCTACTTCCTAAGCCTTAATCTGTGTCCTCATCTGTAAAGTAGAAAGTGGCAATATTAAAAATATAGACTTTGTAATTCAACAGCAAGTGTATTTTAGAAGAAAAGAGCAAGAATATATTCAATTACATGATAAGGAGAATTTTTTTCCTTACCTATTCATCTTAAACAAAAAAATTAACAAAAAATAAAAAGTTAAGGAATATGCCAGGAAAATAAGGAAGTGCATGCAATAGGGAAGGCCTGGTGATGTGGTGCCCATACAGACCAAGGCATTGTGCAATGCATAGCTCATTCTCCCTCTAAGACAGCACATGAGCCAGGTATACCTATAGGACCCTGCTATAACTTTTACCTATATAGATGTTCCACATAACCTAAAGCTTGCCTGTATCATGATAAATTTCCAAATTTTAGTATAACAATGTCAAGGAATGATCAAGTTGAGGTTATTCCCTAGCCTTAGCAACAATTCTGAACATTCCCATGTGTAGGTACATGTGAATTACTCATTGGAATTTACTATGGGGAATATCATATTCATTAACAATAGTATTTTGATCAGAGTAGCAGATTCTGTGTCCAACACAAATGGACTTTTGGATGAAGTGGGGAGAGGGAGTCTTTTACTATCTATTCTTAAGTCCTTCTCTGAGAAATGACTATCCAGTTAGGAAATGATCCAGATGTGATGATTTACCAATAAATACTATTTATTTTTAGCATTTTATAAAGACAAAGACATGAAATTCAAATCAATCTACCAAGCAGGTTCCAATGGTAGGGAGATGAGAATATCTGATTTTTCAGTGGGCTCAGAGATTTTCCTCCAGATAGTCTCCCAAGTCTGTATCTGACTGACAGCTCCCCAGACTACAACTAATGCCAACTAATTCCAGCCAGTAACTCTTTCAACAGGTCTGGCATTGAATTCACCACCTATTTCCTGTACCTTCTCACCTTGACTGCTAATACTATCTGTGGTTCTTCTTTTATAAACGGATACTGTCAGATTCACCTTGGACCCTTTCCTCCTGCCATCCCTCCTCTGATCCTTTCCCCCTCCCTAATATTTGGCTTTCCACTCTCTTACTTCTCCCAGCCAAGTAGGGCATTTCTTTTCCCCATGCACTCTAAGGATCAGCTTCTTTCCTTTTTCTTCCTTTCATAACCATGCCTACACACACCCTTGCCTCTAAACTTTTGAATCCCTGTGTCCAAGTCTTATCTATGCTCTAAAACTGGCTCCCTTTGTCTTAATACATGTTCTTGTTACATGTTCTTGTTTCCTCCAGATAGTCTCCCAAGTCTGTATCTGACTGACAGAAGATACACCCATCCCTATTTCCCACCAATCCTTAGCCCAATCCTTTTGTCCTAGTCTTGTGCACAACCATTTAATATCAGCCTTTATTTTTCTTTAATGATGTCCCTGTGACTTTCTCTCCTACAATACTCAAATATAATTCTTGCCTAAATCTACACCTGTCCCCAAACCTCCTTAAAGTACCTCAGAAACTACTCTTCTGACTCTCCTCTTCCTTGCTATTTACCCTCTGCCCTATACTGTGTAAGCATTAGTCCTGTGACCTTGGAAGCCCCACGTGCTAAGTAAGGGCATCTATACTTCAATTCCCTTCTCCTCCCTCCACCTCCTGGTTCCTGAGCCCCTCCTTACACAGGGGACATAGAAAGCAATCAACAATTAATAATAGTTGTGCATAGGGACTGACGTTTAACCCTTGTTGATTTTAACCTACACTTTTTACCCCTGCTTTGGATAAACTGTACATGGCAACATCCCTAACTTTGCCATATCATAATGACACAGGGTGGAGATTTACTACCAAGTCATTTTAAATACCCAAGATGCCTTTGAGAAAGACCGAAGTAGAATCCCCAACGCTTTCTTTATTAGCTGCTTCTTGGGAGACGTGGGGAGGAGTTAAGGGAGGAGGGGATTGTTGCATTTCAACTTTAAACTCCCAGTCACAGATGAACGTACGCATCGACCCGTCAGGGGTCCTCAGGCTGTAGAAAAAAATTGAGGCGAAGACACCGGTTTTACTCGGCCCTGCGGTGCGGTACGCCTTCCCATTCCTCCATCCAATCCGCGCAATAGGGAGAAACTGGAGCAAACTCTCGCCCCACCTGAGGAATTAAAACAATGGCCCGGGGTGGCATAGGGGAGACTCAGATAGTCCTTGCAAGGCAACTGCAATAGAAATCCAGCCGCCCCTACCAGCGCCAGGCGTCCATCGCCAGCCTACCAGGGCGGCCCGGGGGTCGTGGGCTCCGGTTCGTAGTCCGAGAACCGGCCGCTAGGAGGCGCCGCGAGCGCGCCACCCCCGCCCGCTGCTGGAGGAGGGCTAGCGCCCGATCCCCTCCGCCAACTTCCGAGCCCGCGGGGCAGGCAGGCGGGACCAGAAGCGGGGACTGTCACCGCGGACGCGCCGCTCTATCGGTCCGGGACGCGAGCATCAGGGGACTTCCAGGCGCCACCCCGCAGTTTGCCCCACCGGAGTCCTTGGCTCTCGCTCCCCAGTGAGCAGCCTCCACAGCAGAGGGCGATGTCTGCTGGGGCCCGCCGCGGTCCCCGCGGCGGACCCCGGGGGAGCCAGGCGCAGCTTTTCGCTCCCCTCTGGTGCTTCTCGGTCGTGGTGGGCATGATGTGGTCCCCTGCCTCACAGGCTTTCAACTTGGACGTGGACAAGCTCACCGTGTACAGCGGCCCGGAGGGCAGCTACTTCGGCTACGCAGTGGACTTCCACATACCTGATGCACGCATGTAAGTCGCTCTCCTGGGGAGGTGGCACGCGTGCACGAACCCGGTCACAGGTCAGGTCCCTGGTCCTCTGCTGCTGGCCCCGCGTTGGTCTCCGCAGCCTGGAACAGCGGTGTCTGAGGTCCCATCACGCTGCTCACTAGGGGTTCCATCCCGTTTTCGGCTTGCCATCAGCCTCTTCTTTTTCTTTGCACGCTAGATGTGCCATATGAACTTTGAACTCGAGACATGCCACTGCAAAGAATTCCCGGTTCAAAGACTCGTGCATCACATAAAGGAGAGAACGGGACCGAACAGACTCAAACCACTTGAAATAAAAACCCCATATTATTTGTTTATAGATAGCCTGTAACGACTAAGTGTCTGGGCGCAAGTGCTGTTGGTTGGCTACAAACACCTGGGCTCTTGTCCTCTACTTTCTCCCCCATCGACTTGTATCTCACTGTATCTACATAGCTCCACCTAGAAAAGAATTAGGACCACTTGCACCCTCTTCCAAACCAGGTTTCTGACGCCCATTGATTTCCAAGAGGAAATCAGCCTTGACAGTCTCAGTAGACATACAGCTACTGAGTAGGCTTCTGCCCTCCACCCCTACTCCAGTCTCAGTAGACACACAGCTCCCAACTGCACTGTGGGCACACACTTTTATGATTTCCACCAGCTGACCTTCTCCAACCCTTTCGCAGAGCGAGTGTCTTGGTGGGGGCACCTAAAGCCAACACCAGCCAGCCGGATATCGTGGAAGGGGGAGCCGTCTATTACTGCCCTTGGCCAATGGAGGGGTCTGCACAGTGCAAGCAGATACCGTTTGACACCACCAGTAAGTGCTGTTTGTCATTCTGGACTCTGGTTTGAAAGAACCAGAGCAATCCTGGAGTCAACTTCCAACTTTCTTTGTATTCATTCCTGTTGACTTTTCGATTTTGCAGAGGTGCAGGTTAGAGAAATGTTTTCAATCCTGAGTGAAAAATGTTTAGTGAACCCTAGAGAAGGAATCATGCCTGACCTTGAGTCCTGAGTGTTTAGATGCATCCTGGTAATTCCCGTTGTTTTTTTGTTTGTTTGTTTGTTTTGGGGTTTTTGTTTGTTTGTTTGTTTTTTTAATGTCCAGAGGGGAGCATTTTTAGAGTGAGTGGATGCTTTGCAAAATACAAAAAGTTACATCTTAACCTTGACCACGGAGAGAATGTGGTTGCTTCCCAAGGACCAACCTGGGAAAAGACAGATTCTTAGCCCAGTTTCAAACTCCAGAGGCAAGACTTAGCTGACTTAGCTGCAGCAGACCCAGACATCACTCCATGTTGCTGTTTAATTCTTTACAGAGAGAAAGAATTTTCTTTCAAAATATTGGACATTGGATGCAAACTAGTACAGGCAGAGTGTGGATGGATTACATTCATTTCCAAAATCCCTAGACAGATGTTTCTTATTTAATTAAAGGGAAAATACATTTTAAACAATTCAGTCTGGTTACGTTTCCTCTGGTGTTTTCTCTTTGGGTTCTGAGAAAATAATTTAAATGTAATGTGTTTAAAAACATTAACATTAATGTTTTAATTTGTACCACCAAAACTTTATGAATTCAAATGATATGTATTATCAGAAAGCAAATATCTGTTTCCAGAAAAATGTGAATATGTCAGCTCAAATAACCCTTTGATGAACAATCATTTACAATCCCTTGTGCACCGCTCAATTATTTTATAACATCATCCTTTCTGTATTTTTTGGTATCTCAGTGTGCATTTAGAATGTATGTAGAATGTCCATTTTCACAGAATTTTGATGAAATCCACTGAGTGGTATTTACTTGTTAATTTATATCTTTTATGTTGAAGAGAAAAAAATTCAGTTCTATGAATATGGAAATCATTTTAAAGAAAACAATTCTGTGAAAGAATTACCTAGAATTATGACCAAACTAGGAAAGTCTTTCATAAAAGCATTTTTAAATTATGTTTTTCATTCCTGTCTATATATGGTCATGATAGCTTATTTGCCATTTCATTAAGTAATTCAGTTATTTAATAACCAAGTTTTATATGCTTTTTTCTTTTGAATTTAAGTATTAGTAATGGAAAAGTTAAGCTGCTTACTGTTACTTTATGACAGAAATCTTTAATTAGTTGTTTTATCAGACTTGAGATGCCTCCTCATTATTGACCCTTACTTTTAGAATAAATTTCCTAAATCAGAAGAATTGATCAGTTACACTTGAAATAAATGCCATTTTAATCACTCATGCCCAAATCATTTGTATTTTTAAAAATATTTTAAATTCAGACCTTGACAAGTAAAAACATCATTGACATTAATTGAATTTACATTCAAGAAAATAGGTGTTTATTTTTTGACATGTTTGGTTTGTTTTCACCAAGAAACAATCTACAGTCATGGCAATGCATTTAATAACCCACCTAGGACATTTCTTAGCATATCAAGTCAGGATCTAGTTGGTATATTTTTCCTTTGCTAAATGGAGAATGAATATCTGCCCACATAAGTTACACCTGAACACCTTCTACAGCCCCAATTCCAGTAATGCCATGGTTCAATAGATTAAAACTAGAGGGGCTGGGGCTGTAGCTCAGTGGTAGAGCGCTCGCCTAGCATGCGTGAGGCACTGGGTTCGATCCTCAGCACCACCTATAAATAATAAATGAATAAAAATGAAGATCCACCAACAACTAAAAAAAAAAAAAAAAAAAACAACTAGAAAAGCCAGGCATCAGTATGAGTTTTTAAAAACTGACCACTCCCAACCAAAATTTTCCAGTGTTAAATCACAATAGGTAAAAATTTCCAAAGTTCATTCTAAAGCACTTGTTTGGAACTTTGAATTCACTTTTCTGTAAAAAAACTAATGCTGAAAGATTGGGCTTCGGTTTCCAGAATAGCCCACAGGAATGTCTTTAACCCTTACTGCAGCTGAATTATATTTGCGATGAGACACTTAAGGACAAAGCAGTACAATTTCATCAATTAAATGAATAGGAAAACAATGTCAAGGAAAGGTCAATATTGCTTGCAGAAAGATGGGAATGATGTAGGCAGACTCTTGCATAGGTTCTGAAAAAGACAGTTGGATGTCTCACGGGACTTCAGAGATTGCTGCAGCTGGCTCTATAATAGATCTTCCTTCTAACTATATGGAGTTTTTATTGATAGGTAGACAGATGCATCCTACTAATATCAATTTAATATCAATATTATTAATTGCAGTAATTTGAGGATTCATAAGTGGGACAATGTGAGGGGCAAAAGGGAGAAAGAAATAGATGTTCCTGAAATAACTGAGCAGGAATTTTTTTAAAAAAAGCAAGGCAGAGAAAGGCTACACAAAGTTTGTAAGAAATTAGTGGTTCACAATGGAATGAACAGGACAGTGATCTGTGGAAAAGGGTGTCTCACAGAGAGAAGGAAGGAATCCTTGGGAAAAGAAAGTTCTCCTCGTTAGCCATCAGGGGGTACTGTGGGCCCAGAAACCTTGGTTGCTGCTGGGAATGGCCTGGAAATGGGGAGATGAAAAGGAATCAGGACCACAGCTGGGTGTTCGCTACTGAGTGGACCTGAACACTTGGTACCACATTTCCACCAGTTACTTTATCCACATGTCCTGAGACAGTGGAACTGGCTTTGGCTGCCATTTGATGTGAAGCTGTGAAGGTGAAAGCCCAGCAGAAGCCAGTAGGACTAGCTCCAATCTGAGCAACAGTTTTGTGGGCAGAGTAGAATCTTGGAAATGGACATTGCTGACTCTGGGTCTCATACTCCATATTGCCAGTTGTACCCCGCTTATTGATTACTACTATATACCAGTCACTTGGTATACATGATTCCTAATCTGTAACATGAATAAGGAAACTGACATCAAAGCATAGGTCCAAAACCATACAGTGGTGTGATTGAGATGGAGGTCTGCCTACTCCAAAGCCAACCTCTTCACTCTACCTTCCTTCCAAAGATGGAGAGGTTCTCATGGCATATAAGTGACAGGGTCATGAGGAGCCCCTTCCCTGTCTTTCCTACATCCCCACCCTCAACAACACTGGCTTTACACTTTCTAATGGAATTACCCCTCCAGAGAAGAGCTGAAAAGGAGAATCAGCTTTGCTAGGAAAGTTGTAGAAACCAGGGGTTTAGAAGCAGGGTTTGTCTTGGTCATGTATGTTCCTAGTTTGCTCAAATTCCCACAGAATCATTCCCAGAGTCCCCTATTACATGCTGACTTGCTCTCTGCCCAGTGGCAACAATTCACTGTTACCCTATAAAGAGGAAACAAATATCCCTGCTTGACAATGTAGGGGCTCTGACCAGTGAACACCTACAAACCAAAGCCACATAGTTTGTGATGTGTGAGGCATAAATATATATTGTTGCCAATATTCTTCTGTGAGGATATCTGTGACTTTTGCTCTTATACCCTGTCTACTCTTACCATGATGTCTGAATTCAAGACGTGCCAAGTAGATTTGACCTTTTAATAAAAGTTTCAACATGCTTCAACTTGTTCAGGCATCTTGGATGTCTGTAATGAAGCATTTTGCTGGAATAACTGACTCCATTTCCTCAGCCTAGATACTAAAATAGATTGGCCTATAATTTAGTCCCTGAATCTGGCTGTGATTCTGTACCTCAATTTAAGATCAACCACCTTTAAAAAGTTAGTTTAATTTTTTGTTAAAAAATAATGATTTATAGCTTATCATTTAGCTTGGATTTTTTTTTGTACTGCTTTTCATGATAAATTCAAAAAGAGAGGACTTTGCCTAGCACTTCAAATGCATGAATACTATTAAATTCTGCTCCTTTCAAGTATGGAAAAAGGAAATTTTAAGGAAGCATATGGTGGTGGGGGAGGTGCAAAGAGTAGATAATTTTCCTGCTCTGCACAAAATCAAATGGTTCCCAAAAAACACTTCTCTCTTCTCCCTTCTGTCTTTCCCTCTTACTTCATTAGAACAAAATGCATCCCATCCCCTAATTGATTTCTTTCACTTTTGCCTCAGGAGCTCGCTGAACTATGCAGTGTCTTAACCAACTGAAAATATCACATCTGCCCAATTCATGCCTCTTGTGTTTAAGTGTAGTCCAACATTTATTTCTTCTTTTTCCAACACTTTCCAAAACCATGTGAAGATTAAGCAAGGATGGCTAGATTATAACCCTTCTGATAAAAGGGGAGGGATGAATAAAAAAAAATGAAACAGACGCTTCATTTTTGGAATAATGAATGGGTAATTTGCAACAATAATAGCAAAAGAAGAGAAATAAAATATTTGATTGTTTTCAATACTCAGTGGCACATTTGGAGGAGGAAGATAATGGCTTGTGCTAATAAATGATGATAATCATCACAGCACTGACAATAGCAGAGTCAGTACAGCTGGGAAACATGCACAATTAAGGACCCACATAAAAAGGGAACAGGAAGAGCTGGGAGGTGCCATTGAGATTTGGAAGTTATCTGAGAGAGACTAGTAGAATTTTCCTGGCCTTAATTTAGTACCTTTGTGCTTAAAATAAGTCAATGAAAAACCCCTTCGAATGGAAGATGATTTGGTTAGGACATTTCAAAGCTCCAGAACGGTAATATTTTTGTTGGAATTTTGTTTTAGCTTGGAAACCGGAAGCCTTTGTTTTGGGGGGTCTGTTTTATTTTGTGTTGAGTGAGCCCACAATAAGAAGCAGCTTACAGCATCTGTTTCTGTGACTGGTACAGGACTGGTTTTTGATAGTATGGGGTGTGCCCTCTTTCTCATGTGAGAGTTGGGAAACATATTGGTCACATAAGTCTTGCTTTTCTGGCTTCCCCAGAAATAAATTAGGTTTTGTTTGGGAACAAAGAAAAGAAAAACGTAGGTCAGAGCTACTCAAGTAGATGACAGAGGAAATAGCATAAATGTGATATGATTCAGGAACAGCAGAAATCTGTGGTCTGGTAAGCTCAGTTGGAAGGTTAAAAAAAATGAGGGGGAGCCCAAAGATTACCTGCTCTTTTTAAGAACTGATAATGCCAGGAGCAGAGTTTTGCTATTTGCATATATACCTATATATGTACAGAAATTTGCCTCTACTAAATGCTGATCCTACTGAATTATCAGGTCTTGTTTTGCTGGATTTTTGTAAGCAATTCACCTATTCATTATGGCTACTATGCCTGAATGTGCAGACCTGACACAGGCAACCACCATCCACTCTTAAAGGAATCCTGATTGGCCAGATTTCCATGCAACAGAATGCAACTGAGTCCTGATAGGAGCAGAGAGGAGGCAGTGCTCCCTACAGCACAGCAACCAAGGAAGCAATTAGAAAAAGGAAGTCCTTGAAACTCCGGCTAGAAATGGGAAACAGACCTGCTCTATGGATAGTTGAGTAGTATGAACATAGGAGCCTGTTCCTTAATCTGCAAAATTCTTTCAAGGAGCTAGAAGTCTGTATGAGGGAACAGGCTGCCAGGTTCTTGGCAGGAATACTCCATGCAGCAGCTGCAGCATTCTGGAAGAATTGTCCAAAATAGTCTTGACATTATTCTGGAAACAAAATGTGTTTTGACATTTCAGCTGACTGGTTGTGATGTGCAAATTCAAATATTACCCCTTGTGTCTAAAGAGTTCTGTACCTCAGAGTTTTGTTGATGAAGAGAACGGCCAACATCATTAAGAGCTCCACTCAGGTGTGTCCTGATTGACACCATCCAGGCATACAGACATGGATGTTTTGGGGAAGATAGATGAAAAATGAATTGTTAATCTCACTAAAAGCACTCATTCATCTTTTAACCAGTCAGCATGTTTAAAATCTTTAAAATATGCAATTTTTCCAAATACATTTGAATACATGTTTTAAAATATATCTGTAATACATGCTTTAAAAATATGTATTGGATAAAGCAAGATATACCTGCATAATGAATCCTAAAATAGATTTAAAATAAAGTCAATTCTGGGTTATGTTATAGGGAGATTTAAGACGTGCAAGCAAACTGTGATTCACTGGTAAGTGATTGATACTCAAAACATTCCACTCATTGCCCTCATTGGACTGTTACGAAATCTAGGCAAGCTGCTCTTAGATGAATGCCACCGTACAGTCTAGAAGGAATCAAGCTCAATCTCAGCCATGTAGAAAGGTCAGAACTTGGATCTCTGATGTTAATGTAGCACTGGATGTCTGCCAAATTGAGAATCTTTTCTAGATCCATAAACATTAGTGAAAGTGATCCTTTAGTCTTTTCACTGCTTTAGTAAAAATAAGACATAGGTTATAAAAAATAAGCCTTTCTAGATATATAAGTCTTCCCAGGCACTGCAGGTAGGAGCTGACTTTGAAGGAGCAACATAAGGGAATTTGGGGAGGTTGATGGAACTTTTTGAATCTTTATTGCAGTATGTATGTATGTATTTGTCAAAACTGATAGAACTTTACATCACTAAAAGTGAATTTTACTGTGTGTAAGTAAAAACAAAATGAAAAGAGAAAAATATCTCCATAGATAGCTTAAGAGAGCTGTATATATGATCGAATTCGGTTTTCTGACCATTGCTGCGAACATGTTGGCATTAAGCTCTTTGACAACAGGAAGTTCTGATACAATAGCACTTGGAAGTGTAAGGACACATCTTATGACTGAATATCATAGGCCACTGCTCCCAAATAAGGGTGAACAATGAAGTCATCATGTAGGACTTTCTTTATCATTCTGTAAATACAGGATAGAATGTTCAGCATGTATTTGGGAGTATCATGAATGAGAACATGTTGAGTAAGAATGACCCCTGTGCAAGGCAGTGTCACATTGTATAATTCCTCTGTGCTTATGACATGCAGTTATGGGACCTCTTCTTGGTGCTCACTAAGCTAAAGATAATACATGATGTAGTTATCCAGAAAAGTACAACTGCACTCTTTATTCACATTAGGTCGACTTTTTTCTTTAGCTCTCGTATTTGACATGTGGATATAGTTTTGGATATGACCTTGTAAAAGCCTCTGTGTCAGTCTGCCCCAATTTCCAGGATATACAGAAACTAGGGAGAAGGGTACAAACCTATATGAACAGGTTTATTGAAGGAGCCTGTGTGACCCAAATTACACCCAGCATCCCTCCCAGAGGTAGTGGTGGAAGCCTGCTCCTGGTAGCTAGGTTATGGCTCCATTTCAGCTGCCTAGGTTGCCACCTCATGTGACTCATCCAGATGTTTCCATCCAAACCCTCTTGCTACACTGCTTGCACAACTTACTTCCTTATCACAGTTCCTCATGCCACAGCACCATATACATGGCAAATACCCCCTACATACACATGTCCCCTCTTGCCCTGGGCCTCAGTTCTTAACCACACAGAACATCTTATATTTCAATGATGACTTTCTGGTACTTTCATCTTCTCTCTTGCTACATTTTACAACAGGATATATGTTTCAGAAATTAATTCTAAAATAATTACAAGTCTTTTTGTGGAAAAAAGGGGACACAATCCTTAGAAATATTTCAAGCTGCCTTTACAAATAGTCCATTCAGCTATGGCATGAGACATATGTATATGTTATTATACAGCCATAACAATTAAGTCCACAAAGTATCAATACTAATGTGGGAAGATATTTTTGTTTTGATGTTAAATGAAAAACAAACTCCAAAATTATTACTTTTTGAAGAGTACGAGAAGGGAAATGAAACCAGGTGATATGTGTCATAGAGAGTGGGGACAGGTTGAGGACTAATTGCTGGTATGAAAGTCATACTCATATCTTCAGATCTTGTGACAGAAACGTCTTTCTTTTCTTTTGGCATGACTTGCTCCCTACCACAAGTGCTGAGCTTGGGATGAGAGTCCTGAAGAACTATGCCATTTGAATGTTCCAAAAACATCTCCAGGAAAAGCCATTTATTAGAAAAAGAAGTAAAATCAGTGTTAAGCACCTGTCTCTAAGACAACCTTTTTTTGTGTGGCATTTCCTTTCTCATGGTCCTTTTTTTTTTTGGTACCAGGGTTTGAACTCAGGGGTACTTAACCACTGAGCCACATCCCCAGCCTAATTTTGTGTTTTATGTAGAGACAGGGTCTCACTGAGTTGCTTAGCACCTCGCCATTGCTGAGGCTGGCTTTGAACTCGCGATTCTCCTGTCTCAGCCTCCCAAAGTGCTGGGATTATATGAGCGGCTTTTCATGGTCTTTTAAAGGTATGAATACCATTGTGATAGGTGCAGATAATAAATAAAGTATTCAACATTCAAATAAATTTGAATCACTAACTTCTTAGGCATGCTTTGGCTTATGAAATGTGAGAAGTAATGAAGATCCGTTCCAGGTGTACAGAGAGTGTCAATGTGCTGTATCCCCTTTCCAGGTATGGAGAAGTCGGACACATGTGTCCATAAGGATTCTCCAAGGGTTGGATCCCTGGGTGGTTTGAATAAGCAGAACCTTTCTGTCAACTTACATGAAATATATAATATGAGTAAGAAATAAAGCTTGGTTGTATTAAACCAGAGATTTGAGGTCATTTGTTTCTACAGTCTCATCTATGCACTTTTTGGCCTAATAGTTCATGTGAGGAGCAATAATGTCAATAAATGTTCTTTCCTATGAATCTGATTTTTTTTAAGTTCATGAATTCTTGGTGCCTTTTCTAGAAGAACATGTACCATGAGTCTCATGGGAAGAGGGCAAATGCAAGCATCTCTGCACCTGTTGGATATAGAACCAGATTTTACCCTTCATGTTCAGTCAAAATACTTTTGTAAAAGAGATTCTGGAAAATGCTATTATTGCTTTCCCTTTTCCAGTTCCCTTCCTAACCCCAATTGCTTTTCCCCTTTTCTTTGATCAACCCATATTGTTGACAAATATGTCGATATACTCTTCATTTATGTAGAAACACATCTTTATGGAATTCTTAAAAATTTACTTGGGTCTGAGTAATACACTATATCCCCCCAAAATGTTCTAAATAGATTTGTAACTTACTCTTAGGGCACATATAATATTTTAAAGGGGGAAAATTATTATTGAACATAGCAGATCAAGAGCTAATCACCAATTCATACTGTGAAACTGAACACCATTTCATGAGTTTACCTGAATGGTTCACTGGAATTGAAAATAAAGGTTAGCATTTGTGACATTCCACAAGCAGTGTTCTTCTAGACCTTGGAAGATAGCCATAAAGCTCAAGGCCTTGCCCATGTATGGTTTATAGTGAACAGCAGGGGCCAGCTGAAATAGATTAAGGTAAGAGTGAGGGGACAGAGTGGGGGGTGGGTGCGTGTATGTGCACATTACTTTAGGTTGGGGTGACATTACTTTTCTGTTGCTGCTATAACAAATTACCACACATTTAATGACTTTAAAAACACAAATTTATTCTCTTACAGTTTTAGAAGCCAAAGTCTAAAATAGGTTTCCCTGGGTCTTGGCAGAGCTGTGTTCCTTCTGGAAGCTCTAGGGACAATCTCTTTCCTTGCCTTTTCCAACACTCACAGGCTGCCCACATTCTTTGGCTTATGGCCCTTTTCCATTTTTAAAACTAACAATGTTGGCCAGAATCCATCTCTACTGCCCTCTCTCGGCTTTCCTTCTCCGTCCCCCTCTTTCACCTTCAAGTACCCTTGTGATGACATTGGTCCTACCTTGATCATTCAGGATAATCTCCCTCTCTCAAGGTCAGATGATGAGCAATCTTAATTCAATCTGCAACCTTAATTCCCTTTCTTATGCAACAACATATTTATGGGTTTGGGGAATTAAGGTGTAGATTGGAGGGAGGCCTATTATTTTACCTATCACAAGAGGTCAAAAAGTTTTCATTGACTAGCTGATATTGAGTGAGGGTTTGAATTAAGTGAGCTCTCCCTGGGAGAAGTACCTGAACTGTAGTGCCTAATGGGGAGACTAGTGTGCTTGGGAAATGGAGCAAAGGCCTCTGGGCTAAAGAAGCAAGTCAAGTAAATGATAGAAAACTGGCCAGAAAGCCAGGATCATATAGGGTTTAAGCCATAATCCTGAAAGACAGAATCTCAAATGCCATAATCCCAAATGTTGAAATCCCCAAAGATAAAAAATCTCTAAATTCTAAAATCCCTAAAGTCCAAAATTTCAGAAATATAATTTTGAAAATATAATTTAAATATTTATCTAAAAGATGTTATGTTTTTAAAGGAGATTTATTTGAGAGACATAAAAATAGGACTGAACACTTCCATAGACCTCTTTGCATAATAAAGTGGATAATAATAAGATGCATATTTTTGCAAACATAAACACTCAGTTATACTAATAACAGTTGCAAATGTGACATCTGCAAGCAAATAAACCATATTCATAAAGAAATGGTAAAAAAGTGAAGTATATAAATCCATCTTACTATGGTTGGTAATTGTGTGTACCTGACTTTATTAACTGTCATCTCTGAAATTCTGTGATGGACAACCTAAGCTTTTGCAAGATCAATCAAAAATCTCCGAAGGTCATCATTGCATGCACAGTTGCTGAAAGAGCTAAGATATTGAGAAATTTTATCTTTCACAATTGCAGATGTATAAAAAGAACATCTCTTTATTTATTGAGGAAATTCCAAGGTTGTTATGTTTATGCTCAATGGTTGCAAGCTAAGTCAATTATTTTATGATAATAAAATTTCAGTGTCAACTTTTCAAAAAAATACATCAAGTGAATTATGACTCTTGAAAAGTCATTACACAATTAATACTACTATTATTGGAAATGATGCAAAGATGAAACACATACAAAGCAAATTATAAAAAGAAAATGATAAGGATTTAATAGAGTGAGAGAAAAAAAGAAAAAAGAAATACAGAAACTGAAAAGCTTCAGGGCCTGAGGGGCTAATGGTATAAATCTTAAAGTCCCAAAGCCAGAAACCCTGGAGTTCTGATGTCCACGGTAGCAGAAGAAAACTCTCCCCCAGCTCTCAGAGACCAATTCACCTTTCCTGTTCATTCTCTCTGGTCCTCTGGCCAAACGGACACATTAGTCTTTGGAAACATACTCCAAATAGTGCTTGAGCAGGTTTCTACATATTCATTCTGTGTAATATGATGCATCTATTCTGCATATAAGCCAAAATATGCTAATCCTTTCCCTAGAATTTGGCTTTCAATCCCTCTTAGATAGCCTCCTTCCCCCTCAATGGGAATTGGGGTTTGGGAATTTCAACTTTCCAGATTTGAATATTCTGGATTCTAATCTTTCAGGATTATGATTTGGGAGATTTTTCAGTTTGAGGTGTTGTAGACCTTAGGGATTTTGATCTTTTGGAATTTCAACATTTGGGATTATGGCATTTAGGATTGTGTTTTTCAGAGTGGCGGGAAGCCAAAGGTACATTTGGAGTAGACAAGTCACATGGTTTGAATTATGTGTTTGAAAGGATCAGTTTTGCTTCTGGATGAAGAATATCCTGGGGACATGCCAGAGCACGAACAAGGAGACTAGTAGGAGCCTCTTCCCAATGTCCAGTAAAAGAAATATGGCTTGGCTGGAGTGAGAGCAAATGGCTCAGAAATGGGATTGGAAAGTGCAGGTAGTAAGATACCATTGTTATGGATCAGATGAAGAATGCAAAAGAAAAAAAGAAAATTTCAACTTGAATTTCTGGAGGGAAGAGATTGATGCAAGAAAAAGTAGAGGAAAGTATCTGTATTGGAAGAAATATCAAGAGTTGAGTCTAGATACGTGAAATTTGAGATGTTAGTTGGACATCCAATCAGAGGTCAAATGGGTAGTGGGATAAACAAACCAAGACCTCAGGCAAGATATCTTGAGGAATTAAATTAGGAATCAGAAATACGTAGGTGATATTTAAGAACACGACTTGGGGAGTGAATTTGGATGGAAAAAAGGGAAGTGAATCCAAGAGAAAGGATCAGAAAAGAGTTAAGATCAAGACTGAGGCTGTTCTGGAAATTGAAATATTGGGGAATAGAGGAGGACTCACAAACCCCCCTGAAACTGAGAGAAATATTGGGGAATAGAGGAGGACTCACAAAACCCACAAATGAGCATCCTGGTAGGTGAAAGTCGGGAAGCCAGTGAAGATTGTGGGTTGAGTGAAATGAGGACTGAAATTTAAACATCTGATTTAGCAACTGAAGATTATCCATGGCTGAGAGAAGTAGTTGCAGGGCAGTATATCAAGAGAGAAAGTAGCAGAAGACAACAAAAGACGTCAGTGTATGCAGACAATTTTTAAAGGAGTATTGTTGTAAAGAGGACCCGAGAAATTTAAGTCAAGAAGATATCATAAGGGGTTAGTCTAATAGAAATTATTTAGAATACAAGAAGAAGGAAACAAGGGTGACCAAACAGAGGACATGTGCAGGGGCACATTCCTAAGTGGATGAGAATAGATAGGATTCTTACACAAATGGAGGGACTGGCCTCAGAGCATCATGGAGGGAAGGCAGTTCAGTCTCTGCCATTGGAGGGTGTTATACCTGTCCCCCACAAGAGATACCGAAAAACTCGCCCAGGCCACTCACGTATAGCCAAAGAAGCCTTTATTGGCACTGGCCAGCAGACGCCACTGCAGCCACTCAAAGTGGTGTGCTAAGAATGACATGCTGAAGAAGTCTTCCCATGAGTATTTAAAGGGAAAAACCACAAACAGGTGGGATGCAGGTGGATGTACATTCAGTTACAATATTCCAACCAAAGCAAGCAAGCCGTGGTGGTACAAAGCAACAATTTTGCGATTAGCAGGGCTCAGCCTAGGTAGCCCATATCCTGGTGGAGGCTGACAGGGGCTTTTCGTGTTTTCCTTTATTCTCTGAGAACCGGTGTTTAGCACCAGTTCTTAGAAATAGAAAAAGGCCCAGAAAGTCCGAGATGGCTGCAGGGGCCAAGATGGACTCACTGTTGCTCAGTTATTACAAGGGAAGCCAGAGAAAAGAAACAACCATGGGTAGGTTCTTGGATTTGGTAGTTGGAGGGGAAAAAATGATCATTTTTCCATTTCTTGCATTTTTCCAGTGAAATAAGAAACAAGGTCATTGGCTGAGATTGAGGAGGCAGAGGAGAACGTTGTGACTGGTCATAGTGGAATGGCAGAATGAATCAAGTAGTGAAGAAATGGGCTGCCCAGGCCGTGTGCAGACGAGTCTAAACTTGTTTGTTAACTGAGTAAACATTTGCCTCTGCTCACCCCACAGAATGGTACCATTTATTTGGATAGGATTTAAGAAGATCTCCTAGAGAACAATTCCTTCTTGGACTTTAATCTTCCATCTTGAAAGATTAAATGCATTACAGACATGAAAGATTTGAATTCTTCAGTTTCTACTTTTTGTAACATTAGGAATGGTGACTTTTTTAGAAAAACACAGTATGAAGAGTTTTGTGAGATGAATGGTTGGAACCCCCTTTTTTTTTGACCATCATATTCCACCACCTTTACTGTCCCCATGCCCCCTCCCCCCCTTACACCCCTGTGAACAGAGTTCCACCATTGTTCCCGTGTCCTTCTCCACATTATGGATCAGCATCCACTTATCAATGGGTACATTTGGCATTTGGTTTTCTGAAATTGGCTTACTTCACTTAGCATGATATTCTCCAACTCCATCCATTTACCTGCAAATGCCATAATTTTATTCTCTTTTATTGATGAGTAATATTCCATCGTGTATATATACCACAGTTTCTTTATCCAATCATCTATTGAAGGGCATCTAGCTTGGTTCCACAGTTTAGCCATTGTGAATTGAGCTGCTATAAACATTGAAATGGCTACGTCACTATGTAGTATGCTGTTTTTAAGTCTTTTGGGTATAGACCGAGGAGTGGGATAGCTGGGTCAAATCCAATCTAAGTTTTCTAAGGAATCTCCATACTGCTTTCCAGATTGGTTGTACCAATTTGCAGTTCCACCAGCAATGTATGAGCGTGCTTTTTTCCCCACAACCTCGCCAACACTTATTGTTGTTTGTATTCTTGATAATTGCCATTCTGACTGGAGTAAGATGGAATCTTAGGGTAGTTTTGATTTGCATTTCTCTGATTGCTAAAGATGTTGAACATTTTTTCATATGTCTGTTGATGGATTGTATATCTTCTTCTGTGAAGTTTGTGTTCAGCTCTTTGGCCCATTTATTGATTGGGTTGTTAGTTTTTTTGGTGTTAAGTTTTTTGAGTTCTTTATATATCCTGGAGATTAGTG